>JBAJMU010000009.1:12014206-12039804 GCA_037952995.1 Hyposoter didymator | reverse complement strand
CCGCCATCGTTCCCGAGGATTTTTTTTTTTTTTATTTTCTATTTTTTTACTCTCATCCCTAGGCTCACATTCCGCGAGCTATACTAGCTTGCAAATTCACTGCTCCAAAGTTGGCCATGCGACTTTTCGTAGTCTCTATTTTATTTTTTTCAAAAATCCACTCGCGCGTCTGAAAAATGTATACTTTTTCCTCGCACGTAACACCATCGTTCGGGGGAAAAAAAATTCATCATTCAATTGGCAATTGCAGCAGCGCAAAATAATGGTATGAATAAAACCAGAGCCAAGTAAATTACGTGGAATATAGACCGCGCGCGCGTTGGAGTATTTATTATTGCGGAGAAATATTTTTCATCGGTGCTGCACCAAAGCCCCGAGGTCAACCGCGCACAAAATCGAAATGATACGTTCTCCGTTTCCTCCGAGACAGCATCGCGCGCGCGAGATAGGAACGAGTGAAAAGAGAGAATCCGAAAAGATGAAGGGCAGGGAGCGAGTACTTTTAACGTTCCGGTCGGGTATCCGGCTCAAACGAAGCCACTTCCGGCGTTGAGGGCGAGTTTTCCTCTCTCCCGCCGCAGCCATTTCTATTTCGGTATAAGCGCATCATAAATTTGGCTCGGAGCTTGTCGGCCGGTGGTTGCGGAGACGGGGAGACCCGCCGCCGCCGCTTATACAGTGTATAAAGTACCTACACATGCGAGAGCAGGGCTAGCATCGGGAATGGTCGGTCGTAGAGCCCCTCGCCGAAGAACAGTCCCCGCGCGCCACGTTCTTTCCATCTCTGTCTCGCGGCGGCGGTGCTGCTGGTTGTTTTATGCTCTCCGGGCAGGAACCTGGCCGGGTAATTCTGCAATGCGGTTCGGGTCATCAGCGTGCCGTGTGTGTGTGTGTGTGTGTGTATATAGGCGAATGCAGAACGCGGGCTAGAGAAAACGAGAAGGATAAAGTCGGACGGAAGGATGAAGCTATTGCGAGCCACAGCAGAGACCGACAACGATGCGTTCCATGCTTCCTGCTGGTTCTCCCTTTAAAATTCACCCCGCACCAACAACCAGCAACGGCTTTGGTGGGACGCGACGCCGTTGCAAAAATACTCCTAGATGGACGCTCGATGAATTTACGATCCGGTCGCGTCACAAATTTTCTAATTTCCTACCTTAATAACCGACGCGCGATTTTGGGCCCGCCGCGTCGGCCGAAGGAATCGAAATGCTGCTGGCGCGATAATGCATGAGCGGAATGGAAAGCGGGGGCGTTGAAAAAAAAAAAAAAAAAAAAAAAAAANNNNGGCGTTGAAAAAAAAAAAAATGCATCTACAGGTATACGCGTTTGAGAGGTAACGCGAGACGGTTGGAAAATGTGTCTCGAGACGGCGCGCGGAGCAGCGGGCGACGATATCAGGCGATTATTCACCCCGACGCGCGGATTACGAGCTCAAATTCCTCAAATTCTTCAAAGCCCGAGCGCTCCCTGCTCCTCCGCGAGCGCATTTCCCATCTCTCATTACGCGCGTATACGCGACTTTGCGTCTTCGCTTATACATACATTATCGCGGCGCAGTTGGTAGCCGGAAGGTGCAGTTTGCAGTCAGAACGCCCCTGGTCCTCTCTGTACGGAAGCTCGAGGTGCTCCGCGGATACGCCCTATCTTTACCGCATACCGCCGCCCGGGCCGCCACCTTGACTGTGCTCTCGCACGAGAAGCAGCTATGACGAAGAGCTCGCGAGAACAAGCTGCTCGCGCGAATTAATAACGCTCGCTTATTAGGCTAGCCGGTGCAACTTTTTTTATTCTCACAAGACCATCGGACGGATGATGTAGCGCCAAATTCGTGACACGAGTCGCGTTCGGACATTGATTGGTGCCAAACTGCCACTCGAGATGCTGGGAAAAAAATACAAAATTCTAGAGACAATATTTTTCGTTTGTTATTGCATATATTTCTTCCGAATCCCTTTACCGCGTTCGCGCAAGGAAATCGTGACTGGTATTGAAACTTTCAAAGGAATAACGAATCGACGAGAAGTAGGACAATTGCGAAATAAACGAGGTACAGTTTTTCAACGAATTTTTTTTTTTTTTTCTCATTTCTAAAAAAGAAACGGCTCATAGAGACATTCCATCTTTTCTCTCGCTCATCCCCGCTGAGATGCTCTTGTTCGAGGAGACGCGATATATATACCTCGTGAATTTATCGGTGGTGGACCGTGCGATTAACGGCCGAATCCTTGATCTGCCCTCGCAATTAATTTATCTACTGCTATATATATATTTAATCGTTTCTTCCCTCGCGGTAACGTCCGTATTCATATAATTCATATTTCATTCCATTCCGCACCCTGCTCGCCCTCCCTCCATTCGATAATTGCCCTCCGGATCTTTCGGCGCTACATCATCCGCGCGAGTTGTGCGCGGCGGCTTTATTGATTATTCCTATTCGCATTAATGCTTGACTTTTTTTTTTTTTCTCGATTCTCAATGATTTCAGTGACGCTTGCCACGACGCCTGGACGCAACTTCGACTTTCACCCATGTTTGGTTGCATATGTCCGAAGAATCAAATAAAAAAGCGATGCGACAAGATTTTTTCGACCGTCAATCACAATCCTTGCGTCGGTAAGTTTAAATCTTTATTTTTCTCTCAAATACAATAATTAATCCAACATTAATAATGTTTCAAAGCAGCGCAATCATATACGTTTCCACACACACACACACATCCACATACACTCACATATNGCTTGCCACGACGCCTGGACGCAACTTCGACTTTCACCCATGTTTGGTTGCATATGTCCGAAGAATCAAATAAAAAAGCGATGCGACAAGATTTTTTCGACCGTCAATCACAATCCTTGCGTCGGTAAGTTTAAATCTTTATTTTTCTCTCAAATACAATAATTAATCCAACATTAATAATGTTTTAAAGCAGCGCAATCATATACGTTTCCACACACACACACCCACATACACTCACATAGCAATGTTGAAACAGAAACATCGACTTTGGAAGGTCGAGATTTAGGCTGAAAAGAAAATATGTATCTCAAACGCTCAAAATTGAAAGGTGGCGCGCAGGCTCTTTGAAAATAATATATTGTTTATCGAAAGGAGAGAAAAATAGCTTACGCGCGCGATCGTTTTGATTTTGAGGGGAGAGATAATGATTCGCCAAAGGAAGCAGCAGGATAATAAATACAGGCACACGCCAAAAGTAACGTAGCAGGTACCGCGTGGCGATCCGACGAGAGCCATCTACTTGTCGCAGCAGCAGCCTGACTACCAAATCAAGTCTCGATGTTGTGGAATTTCTTCCAATTATATATGTTTCGGTCTGAACACTGTATTGGTATTGCGGTGCGCGCGTCCGTGGGTGGCTGTGCTGAAATTATTATTTCTATTTTTGCAACAATTTTTCCATTTTCAACAATCATCGCATTTTCGTCATTTTTTTTTCAATACTTTAGAATATAGTTTTTTCTCGTATTTTCATCATTTATTTCGCGGCTTGATCAATCACGACGAAACGACAAGACGCGTATCGCGTTCGCGCGACGAACGCGCAGCAGCGACCGCGAAACTGACTCGAGAGACGAAAATCATCGTCGCGTCGCATCATCAATTGTAATCAAGTATCCTATATAAAAATGAATTGACATATATTTATATTCTGCGTTATTTCATGTGTGGCCTGTGGTAACGTAATTTTTGCTGATCGCCTGGTATAGCAGCAGCTCAGCCTCGTACGCTTTCGTGTGTTATAGCGTTCATTTTCTGTATTATGTATTTTCATATTACATCGTGTCTTGATATTTCATCGTCATTATTGATGCGTCGAGGGGGCGTCACGATGGCACACCGCGGGTGGTACGGGGGTGGATTACGCCGCGCTCGTCCGGCCCGAGCAGTCACCGCCTGCTGTTTTTTAAACGCGGCCGGCATACGCGCGTCGTTTCTTTGGGTTTGTTTTTCTCTGCTTTCACACGGATCTCGAGCTTGGAGCCTTTTTTGAAGAATGCGATCCAAACTATAAATGGATCTCATTGCGTGTCCCGTGTGCGCAGAGTTTTTATTATTATTATTTTTTTTTTTTGAATTGAGTTGTTACCGATTCTCCTCTTTTTTCCGAGTCCTCATCGTTTTCACCATCATCAAGCACGGACGGCTGTGCCATGAATATGAATGAGCGGCGCGGGGATCCCTATGCCGGCTGCTTTCGTTCAGAAAATCCTCAATCCCCCCGAGAGAGGGTAGAGAACTTTACTCTTTAATATTCCGCGCGTATATCCCGCGCGTATTCGTTAAAATACGAATAGTCGGGCCAAGGCTTTTTTTTTTCTTCTTCTTCTCCGTGGGATTATGATAACTGCGGTGCTTAAGCAAATGGGGAGATTAAAAGAAAAAAAAGAAAAGATAAACGTTCGAGTATATTGAAATGGTACTTGGAAGAAATTATCTTGAATTTATTTCCTCTTTTTGTTTATCTTTGTTTTTTCATTCCAAAGATCTTGCGTTGTTCTCGCGGTACTGCGCCGCTGCCAGCATCCGGATGCGTTATCGAGCAATTATTATGTATACGATTTCAAAGCGAACGGAGGTCGCGGAGCCAGAGCGGCGAAGGGTTTGTCCACGACGAACGAGGGATGATGATTAATCGAGGAAGCAATTGACGAGGATCCACATTGTCCCGCAAATAGCGCGCGTTATTCGACCGCAACGCGAGCCATTTGAATGCACGAGCACTGACTTTAGCATCCCCGCGCGATCGAGCAAGGACGGCTTTTGTAAGACGTCGCAAATAATGAGAATGCGCCTCGATCGTTCCGTCTTTAAAAATTGGCTAGATATTGGCTGTAGCGGTAATTAAAAGTCTCGAAAATCATAGTATGACAATTTTCTAGGCAGAACGAACGAAATGACGTGTCGCAATGCATGCTCTATACGTATACTTGTTTCACTTTCTCTCGCATGTTGGTGGTTTTCTATATTATTCTATACTAGCACCGTCTTTTCTCTGCTCACCGTATCCAAATAGTTTTGTATCTTCTTCTCCGGTGTATATCTGCTGCTACCACAAACGTCGACAAGTGGATTTATTTAAACGCGACGATATATACACACCATATCATACCGTCAGCAATTACTCTTCATATGTACATATGCGCGTCTCTATTGTTTTAATAATGCGAGCAGCAACGGCAATAATAATCTCGAATCTTTGCTAATGACGTACGTATCTATTGAGAGTTTCCGTGAGCTTGATTTCTTCCGGTTCAACGGCCGATTCTTTAATTTCGTACACGTATATAGCGTCCGCATCTCGCGAGTCTCGCGGACAAATATTTAAGCGACCAAGTTTATCATCGTGATTACTATGGGGGGGAGAGAGAGAGATGGCAATGGATTAATAATTCAATATTCAAGTTTCCTTTCCAACTGTTTTTAAAGCCTCGACTGCTGGCTCAAATATCCACTACGTTATGTATTTCATGCTCTCGTTTTGCTAGCTCCGAGCTTCGAATTTAGCCAAAGGCACTACGGTTCGCGTTAAATATTCAAAACGGAACCTTCCTTTACCCCCCGCGCGCGCGCGCGTCTTGGTTCTTACCATTGAAACTGATCTTTTCCCCTTACTTTCTCTTTCGCTCCTCCGCCTCCTTTCTTGGTCTCTTTTCTGTTATTCGGTATATCCGGTGATGGGAAAAAGCGGCAATGGACCAGCCATAATTCAATGTTTTCTCTCACTCCGTGTCTCTTCCTTTTTCGCCTCCTCCATACCTATCCGTGCTGGCGCGGCGGCGGGGAAAACGTAAAAGTCGTTTCTTATCAAAATCCAATTTAAAGCAGACTTTGCCTCCCTTTTCCCCACCGCGCCGCGCCACTCCTGCTGCTGCTCACCTCCTTTCTCCTCTGGCATGTTTTTTTTTTCTCTTTCATCGAGTTCTCATGAACCAAGCCGTAAGAGCAACGCCGGACGCGCGCGTTCTTTCCGGTAAATTGACAAAATAAGTAAGTTTGGAAAAAATATTCCTTTGAGGATTCTGGCATCAATGCGGGAATCGTATTTGGCGAGAATGTACGAAATTAAAAGGAATTAGACCGGGGCTCACGGAAATTCTCACTCGTATGCGCGTCATGCTCGCGCGATGACGAGAGCATAGCGGCCGACACTGACACAAACACGAAAAACACGAGCGCAGCCAGACAGAGAGACAGAGAGACGGAGCAGAGTAATAAAGGCGCGATGTATGGCGGGCGAGTTTGACTTTTGAGAGTGTAATATGAAAAGGCGATGACTGAATTGGTTGGCTCGCGGTCTTTTCTTGTGTGTTTCAGACTTTCTGCCCTCTTCCGCGTCCGTAGACCTATCGGGAACAGACTCGGCCCTATATCCGTTCGACCCCCAGCAGGAGAACTTTCAAGAGATCTGGTTGCCCCCGACCAGTATGTATCCCTATTTTCTATTTCCGGGTGTATCGGCAACCGGCAAAACGTCTTATTACGATAGTTACGAGGGTGACACGTTTGAAAATCGTCGTGGTGACGTAACGAGACTTGACAATCGCAACAACGATCCGCGTGGAAGAAACGATGACCGAGTAGCCGAGTTACCGGCCGCTGGCATCCGCGACGAGACCCGGATCATTACCGTTTACGCTGGACGGGGCTTTGATGCCGAGCGTAACCGGCCTGATCCGGAGGCGGAACGCGGCGGCGGCGGCAACTCGGATCGATCGAATCGTCCACAAAATTCCCACAATGACGACAATTATAAGGATAATGACGAGGATGAGGATCCACGGGGAATGATTTACGGTCCGATTGGCGGTGGTAGCAAAGGGCAACAACGCGCCAGGCCGAACGAAGCACGTAGAATTAATTTAGGCATTGCCAACGGCAACGACTTTTCATCTTCTTCTTCTTCATCTTCTTCCTCTTCTTCTTCTTCTTCTTCCTCCTCCTCCTCTTCTTCGGCTTTTTCCAAGCGTCCCGGAGAATCGAATAAGGAATCAAAGCATGATGACGCTTCGCGCACTAATCACCAGCACCGGCACCCGCAGTCCAAATATCCCGGTGAAAGGACGCATGAGCCTGAAACGAAAAATCCACCGTATGTCGGTCATCGCGAACGGCACAATGAGCACCGATCGATGGATCACGACGACGACGACGACGACGACGACGACGATTATCCTTTCCCTCGTAACAAAGATACGTCCGCACAGAATCTACCGCCGGTAGCACCCGCATCCTCGCGCTCAACCTCACCAAACTTAGACGCACTCGATCCCATCGCATATCCGGCCCCGCCGCCGCCATATTGGCAACGGGGGGGAAACAACTACGGCACCAAGGCACAAGCACCACCGCGTCCCACCTACTACTATGAGCACGGTGTCGTCGTGGGTCGTTTCGACGACGACCACGACCACCACCATCACCACCACCACCACCATCATCACTTTGACAATGATGGATCGTCTGGCTTGTCCTTGCCAGTCGATCGACTCTTCGATCTTCGAGAGGCTTTCGACGGTTTCGTCGATCAAGGTAACTTGACAAATGCACCCGCGAAATCCCGGACAGGCTCGTTGCCCCATTAAATCCACATGCATACGCGTATATACCCTTTTTTATTTACCCTAAAAGCGCTCTACATGCTTGCGAGTATACCCGCCCCGCGGCCCTCTACAATATGCTAATCAAATATTTTTCCCTTCGTATTTACTGCTCGCAGCGCGCGCGCGGTATGTACGTACGCATATGTATTTCGTTGCCGCGTCGACGTGAAAAATCTGTTGAAAAGTGTTTTATAGCAGCAGGCTTTTGGGATCCGGTCTTTGCAGTTGTTGTAAAAACAATCTTGGAGAATTTTTTCATTTTTTATTTCCGTCGGTATATCTCGACGCGGAGCTGTGCGCGGAAGCGATTTAGGAATTTGAGGAAATATACATACGCGTGCGCGCGCTCGAGTCTATAGCGTTTCCGCGTGCTTTTGTGCTCGAACGGAGATTTCCAGGTTCGGTGATGCGAGATCGAGAAACAGCGCGGAGCAGCAAGCGTATTTCCAATTCTATATATGCAAGGTGTCCCGAATGTCGGCGCGTTAAAACTATAATTTAACGCGGAATTGATGAAAGATTGGGGCGCGGGGAAAAGACGATTTTCCGTAAAACTCGATCAATAATTGTTAATTATCGGTGCGGCGGTGGATCGCAGCTATCGAAATGATAAAAGTTGTTGCACGGATACGCGAGACACCGGGTATATATGGGAGCAAAAAATTTCCACTCGTTCGGGCACAAAAGAGCTTGCAACGAAACAAAAGTTCACCGAGGGCGCGTCTATACGTATATACGTACAGCGAGTTTTGTGTATAAACGCGCGCGGGAGGGAAAATTCGATACGTTCGATAGGTCTGGTAACCGGAGGTGCTCTTGTTCCATCTTACGAAGAGAAGAGTCGAGGAGACGTGCCCAAAGATGAACTGCCTGAGAGTTTAGTATGTGCTAGAGAAGACTACGTGGAACGAGAGACGCGGCGACTCTCACGCAACATCTCACATTTATCTTTTGTTGTTTTTTCCCTCCTCCTCCTCCTCCTCCTCCTCCTTTGTTTTGTTGGTCCGTGAAATCGACGGCAGAGGCAAAGAGAGACAAAGGAAGAAAACTCGCTTTTCACAAAGGCTCGCGTCTTCATCTTTTTCCTTTTTCTCCATTTTTTTTTCTTTTTTCTTTTCGTAGCATTATCTTTCGCGTGTAATGACACTCGAAATAAAGAGCGCGATTCGAGTCATGTACAACGTGTCTGAGAGATGCTGCTGCTGCCGCCGGTGCGTATTACGCGGGCGGCGGCGACGTATTTAATCTCTCGCAGCAGAGCATCCAATGTTGCCTAATGTATTTCGTACATGTAGAGACGTATATAGAACGATAAAATGTTGTACCCTGCTGCCGCTGCTCGCATCTCGACACGTCTGGAACATTTACAGTGAAAATAATTTCGCACCCGGACAATTCGACGAGCGTCGAACTAATTGAATCGCAGCTGGAAAATCCATTGATCGATGCCGAGCACAAAGATCTCTACGCCTTGAAACAATGGCCACTTCCGGGCATACATCATCGACCTTATCACCGAAAGAATCATACGGGAGACGAGAACGAGGGTGAGTCAATATTTTCCCTTTCGTACAAGCTTTCGTAATGACAACGCGTCCCATTCGTCGCACAAATATTCCTCCTATAACCAACCATTTTTTATGATCGTTATTAGCCGCGCGGTATATGGTTTACACACTTTCCGCGCGTATACACGAGAGCTTTTTGCAACCGACAAAGTTGCAGGCATTACTCTCAGCGCGCGCGCGAGATATCCATCGTGTCGCGACTCGTCGCGATTTCCTCCATGATTTATCGTACCGGAGGTTTAATTTAATTCCGCGGGGTTTTGCAAGATGGCATCGAGAAACGAGGAAAAAGAGAGAGAGAGCGCCTCATTTCCCGCGCTTCGGAGACGTTACACATTGCGCACGACCCAAATACGAAAAAGTTTGAGTCTTTGTTCCAAGGCGCGATTAATGTGTATGCGTTCGAGTAGCAAGTCCGCGCGTAGACTAATAAAATTCACGAGACGCGATCCATATATGGAGCAAATCTACTTTTTATCGGATTACACGTGTGTTGTGTAGTAAACGCCTGCTCGAGTACTCGGGGATCATTAATCAGCTCGTTGTTTGCTCCCATCAAATATAGCAAAGATAAAACGTGCACGAGACTATGCGCGGCGGTTACTCAACGACGCGGCGGTGGATGCTCGTTTTTTGCACGCACCGCCGCGATGTGTAAACCGCCTCGGAAAATGTCGAGTCATCTCGATGTCCATTTGAATATTCGATCATCGCGAATATCGTAATTTTGCTTCTCGATACGCGCGAATTTGCAGTTTTTCCCTCAAATAAAGTCGTTGCGAGGGGGGGACATTGTCGCCGCTGCTCGGCGGAGCGAGTCTCGCTATGGCATTGAATCGCTTGAAAAACGAGAGAGGAAAGCAGCCGGAGGGTCGCGGCGAAAAATCAGGAAAAGCAGGACAAAAAGGGAGATACTCGGCGCAAGGATGAAGATGACTCGAGCATTTCGAGTTATTACCCCGATGTTTTTCGAGTGAAAGTAGGAAATCTTAAAGACGGTAGTTTGAGAGGGTAGAAAAGGGGGTTAAAAACAGATTTGAACCGGCGCGCAGCCCCTCTGCCGCTCCCTCCTTGAATTCCGACACACGACCATTTGTTTTTTTATTAAAATGCTGCTCTCGGGAACACGATGCTGCTCGCGCGCGTTGGCGTGTGCGAGAGAGACGCGCGCTCGAAACAAGGGATGAGTAAATGGTCCGCGAGAGTCGCTTCTCCCCGCCATTCTTCACAATAAAGAATGACTTGGTTATAAAACCGTACAAGATCTTTCTGGGGTCGAAATAGCAGCAACAGCGGCAGTCGTCTGCTCTTGATCGTTAGAGTCACGAGGGAGAGTCGACTAAACGGCTGCGACATCTCCATAAATCACAATTTTCCCACGTGCGCCAATTGCCTTGGAAAAAAAAAAAAAAAAAAAACAAAATCAAGGTGTAATTACATTTTGTAATAAATTTTCAGAATCAAATAACGCGGGAGGCTCCGAGATTGAGAGGACAATACCTCATCAGCCTCTGAAGCTCGTACTCTCCGGTACTTGCCATCACGCCTATACACTCTGCAAGTAAGTTGTTTTTTTTTCGCGCGTCCTTCCATCCTGCCGCGAAAAGCAAAGCTCTCTACCGATTTGGCGATTTGTTTTACAGAAACGATACCGAGTGTCAGAGTCTTCTTCAACCGGTGCTGAATCATTGCGAGCCGTCGGGCTGCGCCCGGAACGAGTGCATGAGCGCCCTTCAACATTTCTACAAAAAGGCTAATCACAGGCACTCGATGGAGATTGCCTTTTGCCTGTGCAAGTGAGTACTCGCGCTTCTTTAAACGTATCGCCATTTTACGCCGGTAAATACCTCGTCTCGCAAAAGAGGGCGAAACAATGCTCGTTTTTGTTTTCAAACGAGGAAGCGTCTCGCTCGGCGGATGGAAAATCTTGTCCCTTGATTCTGTTCGTACAGCATCGGTATAGAGTAAACTTTTCAATGACCAATTCTTCGAGTTGAGCCATTTTCTCTGCGGATTCGCTGCATCCAGTTTCTTTCTCGTTGACTCTTCCAAAAAGCCCCGCGACTATGTTCTTTTCTTCATGTTTTTGTTTTGTCCTCCGCGCTGCTTCTTTCTGTCTGCGAGCGTCCATAGACTCGGCGAGCTGTGCTCACTTTATTGTTCGAGACATTCGAGACATTCGAGACAAGTTTATCCCGATGTTGCTCTCGCTCTCTCCTTTCTCTTTTGTACCATTTATCCTCGCCTTTTCTTTTCCTCGTATTCCCGATCCAGCACGATTATGCGTATTCGAGCCATTTATCGCGTCTTTGTTTGTTTTTCGCCAGAAAAACGGAAGATAAAGGGGACGAGTGCATCGTTGCTCAGGAAAAAATGCATCCGGCCTGCGCACAGAGGGTCGAACTCGCGGAAATGCCGACCTGTCACAGTCTCGCGGAGGTTTGTCGGGAAGACAAGAGCTGCAGGTATATATAAACGAGGGGGCTCGATCCTTTTGCCTTTTTTTTAAATAAACTTTGAAACAGCTACACGACGACAACTCTCGTGTGTTTAGAATAAAATTGGAGCACTACGAGCAAAGCTGCGCCGTGGACAGCGTGACGAAAAAATGTGCGGGTCCACCGGGCGATTGTAGAAAAGCGATGCTCGGGATTTTGGGCACGGAGCTGAGATCAAATTGCGCTTGCAAGGGCCAGGATTTTTCACAATTGTACGTTTGTCTGGGATGGCAGAGATTGCTCTGGGTAAATCCTTGCGTCGGTAAGCGTTTCATCGATTTGAACGATTAACAAGGGAATAAGAAAGAATACGCATAAAAATTGAATCGTTGACGATTTATAGTTGAATCGCAAAAGGATTTTCACGCGAGAAAAAAGCATCATCATCGTGCGAAAACTACGAGTCCATCGCCGACGGTTGCAACGATGAGCGCGACAATAAGTACGTATCTCGTGACGAGCCTAGAAGTCATCGAACCCGTCGAGGATAACGTTATACCGCAAGTTACGAGAAATCCAACGACGCGGCCGAATCCTACGACCGAGACGACGACGAGTACGGTCGCCACTCCCGGCACAACACCGAGCACAACGCCGACCTCTACCTCCACCACGCCTGCTACTTCAACGACGGTCGCTACTACGACTACCACTACTACGCCACCGCGTGAGTCTTGCGTTACGGAGAAACGAGTCGAGTGTAATTTTGAAAAATGTTTAAGAGTTTGGCCGCGTTGTTGCAGGCTTTTGCGTGGTACAGAGGCCAACGCAGAGTCATCAGTACATTCGCGAGGGCAAAGGAAAGAGGGTGAGTATCAAAAAGGCGCAATGATGCGGTTAAAAGTGAATGTATATAATGATTTTGGAGCGTGTGCCTTTTGTACATGATGATGGCAGCTTTACCGAGATAACGAGCCAGAATGTTCGGAGCTTTGTCAGTGCGGTGAGGGCGAAGTGCTCGTATGCAACACTATATGCGTAAAGCCATCACCGTGCAAGACCGACTTTGCGTTTTACAACCATGCCGCGCCCGCTTACCAGGCTTATCGGGGACGTTGTCTCTGCTACAGCGGACGATTCATATGCATGCGGCCCTCGCCCGGTGAGTAATAAGCCATTTTCACCTCACCCCTCTTTCTCGTGCTCCGAGCGAACCGTCGAAACGCCGCCGCACCACCACCTTGCACCCCAAATAATACCAATTTATTTATTTTCGACAAAGCAGTCGTCCGATTTATTATTTTGATCGAGTGATTTATATTATATACAGAGGCGTACAGTATACCGCACGGAGTTTTCATGTTCCTGGGATACAGCGAGGCCGACGAGACGATGCTCAGGCCCCACAATAATTTGACGGTACTCGACGCGGTCCATTCGCTCGACAAATTCATGAGAGAACAAGTCAATAATCAGGTAATGCCCTATAACCGCGTCTTTCAAACTTTCAAGACCATTTGACAAATTCGTCTATCCAGTTTCCATTGCATATACATGCGCGTGTACGTAATAGTCGTGTTGGAATCGATTTAAGCAGACGGTGTGCACCCTCTTCCTGTACAACGTTACGAGGGAGAATGTAATTGCGGTAGCGCGTCTCGGCGGGGATAATCCAGCCTCGAATAGCAGCCAGGCACAGAGCTTGCAGCACCTGCTACGCGTCAAGGTGAGTGAGACCGCGCGCGAAAACGACCTTTACGCGCGTACAATATTATTTTATAATACCTGTATATACAAGTGCAACGCGGAATTGTCCACCCCGACGGATTCTCTATCGAGACAAAAAAGTCAGTCGGGTCGGTTGACTCTCGACTTTCATCTTGATTCGCGCGCTCATTAGCCCCGCCGTGCAAAGGAAATATGCGAGGAGAGAAAAAAGTTTAAACGAATCCCAGTCTCGTTAAATTCTTATCCACCGCGACTTTGCTCGACGCGGAAACATTAATTACTCGCGTTTACGCTATTTATATTTACAGCGGCACAACGCGCCCACGCATCGATTGAAAAGTTGTGCGAACAAGAGGATAAAAAGAAAAATGTCTCGAGTTTTTAGGAGATTGGGCGTTTTCGAGTCTCGTTGGTATCGCGCGTTGTCCTATCCGAATCGCAAAATGAGGCGTCTCATCTGCTCGGGTCTCTGCTGCCGCCACATTGACGCGCGTCCGACTCGAGCAAAGGTGCACTCCTGAAATTACCCGGCGTCGCTCTTCAACTTTCTACTCTCTTTCATCTTCCTGCCTTTCGTCGCGCGGAAGCTTCCCAACGTAATTCCGACGAGGTGTTGTCGTCGACGCCCCGAGCCAACACCGTCTTGTCACAACATTCGCTCGTGCGAACATGCGTTTCTCTCCACCTTTCGACAATTTCGACACGACACTTTTGTTTCATTCGCCACTACTCGCCTTTTTTCTCTGGCGAATCGGCCATTTCGACAAAGTTGCCTACATCGGCAGGCAACTTTGGTATGCTCGCGGTATAGGGTTGCGAGTGGCATTGTACCGAGTATTATTGTGCGATCCACTGCTGCGGCCAGTTTGTGTACTCGAACAAGAGAACTCGATGAATTTCCATGTGTCCATTGAAATTTATTGTTTGTCGAGGCAAGTTTGCTCGTTGCCAAAGGTTTTCAGCCAAATAATTGCTCTCTCGATCTGTTCCTTTTAGGGAGCGAGCGAGCCGGTACATATCACCCCCGCTGCCGCTACCCCGAGTAAAGAAGAGTCCCGCCAACGAGCGCATATGACACGGCGAATCCATCACTTTCTTATCCCTCTCAGTCACGGGGACGTGTCGTATAAAAACGTAAACTCGACAAAACTGTTGATCGATAATGAAGGCGGTGGTTGCGCTCAATGTCAATTCTGAAAGAGTAGACGATATATTTTGATATATGATACGGCTCGGTGATCTCGAGGGATAAAAGTCCAAAAAGTCACACCAAACGCTCGCGGTCTTGTGCCTCGATTCGAGACTCTTTCGATTAATCGAGTCGGAGCTACTTTTATTTCGTTTTTTTCTTCGTTTGTTTTTCGTTTCACTCGGGCGCTCCGGTGCCGGATGAACGAAACTCGAGTAATCCCGGCACTCGCGCGCGCGTTATTTGGCTCTTGCCCGACCCTTATCCTCTCGCGCGATACATGCCAAGCGTAAGCGGCTCATAGGGGCGTGTTTTCGATTATTTTGTACACTCGTCGAGCCCTTTTGAGTATCACGTACCGCGCGTTGCCAATGCCATTGCCCATCTACTCTATGTAGGGCACAACTATGGTATTAACTTTGCTTTCAAGACGTTCTTGAGTCATCGCTCGCTGCCGCTGCTGCCGCTGCTGCTGCAAAGCTGCTGCTCTTTTTTCCTTCCTTCCTTCCTTCCTCCCGCCCGCCCTNTTTTTGTTTCATTCGTTTTCGTTTTTTGCGCACTGTGGCAAACCCCCACAACGTTTATGCTACTCGTCTCGTTCTCCGGGCATTATACTCGCGCGCGGCGGTGCACACAAAATCCTTGCCTGCCTCGCGCGAGAATATCGCCTTCTTGAAACAAAATCCATGTACACGTCCGCCGCCGTCCATGTAGGTGTGTACATGGAGATTAAATCGTGTAAATGCGAATGTGCCCGTGGCCCTTTCTCGCGACCCTTGTCGCAAAAGAGTGTGTCACGAAATGTCGTGACTCTCGCCACTTCCGCGCGCAAGCCCTCCCGCGTACTCTCTTATGCCAGAAGTGTATCCGGTTTTACTCTTTTTTTTTTTTTTTTNNNTTTTTTTTTTTCTTCTTTCTTTTTAATTCTTTTTATTATTTTTCTTTTCTCGGTATCGATTTGCTAATTCCAGCCTCTTTTCCGGGACTCGCCTTGGCGCGCACCTCCTCGTCGCGTATATACTCGACATTCGCTCGCGGTCGTGTCGTGAAAACTCGCTCGTAAAAACCTATTGCCTCGGCCTATAATCTTCCACTTTTTATCTAGAATTTCAGTCGTTAAATAAATATAAAAAAAAACGGAGGGGGAAAGAAAAAAAAAGGAAAAATTGCAACTTTTTTTGTTTTGTTTGAAAGGTTGTTTTTCCGGGTGGAACGAGAGAGTCGAAATCTTTGAGAAAGCTATGGCCGCGGGTATATGCGGGTGCCTAAATGTGTATGCGACGAGTGCCGGTCGAGAGCGCGCGGACGTAGGTTGGTTCGGCGGGAGATCGATACTCAGGGATGCAGGCTCATAGGAGCAGGCTTTATTGGCTTTATGCCAATGCCGAAGCTATCTATGTGGAACACCTGCCCGTGTACTACACCCAACTAGAGAAATATCTATCCATCTACGGGCGCGCACACACACACACACGGACTCGGTTCTCGTTCGAGATGGAAACAAGCCGATGGACAAAGATATCGCACGGGAGGTACGCGTTGTATTTTCAAGAAAGTGGATTACCGCGCACCGACGCATCAACGAGCATTTTTCCTCGATATTCAAAATCTCGCGTTTTTTAAATCCAGTGTCACAAAAATCCTTGCAATTGCGTATATAGCGATGCAATTTCGTTGAAAATCTTATGTAAACGAAAAGAAATATTTTATTGTACTCTGAATACATGGCGTGTACGTATGCAGCAGGCGGCCAAAAGTATATCGAGAGCGGCGAATGGGGAATGGGGGCAGAGGATACTTCCGGAACGTTTGTACTAGCAGCAGCGGCGGCGGCGGGTTTTGCCTCTCGATGAAATAACCAAAATTCGTATATAACATGCCGAGCCATAGTCTTTGTAGCTATACGTGTATAGAGATATCGAAGAAGGAAATGTCGAGCTTATCGACGTTTCCGGCGGCGGCGGGCGGGCCAGTAGGTGTATCGCTCGAAAGAAATGCAATCGCCAGAAATGGAGCTTACAATAAAAATGCTAAATTCAATCTCTCGGAGGCTCAAAGACTGTGCGGAATAAGTGTGGCTAAACGAGGAATAGGTTATCTATAACATCCGAAATGGAACGTAGTAACGGAAGGAAGATTGGTGAGAAAAGAGCCAATTGCCGAGATTTTTACGTCGAGAACGAAAACGTCTGAGATTTAACGTGCCCCGCTGCCGCTGCTCGATCCTTATAACTTTCCATGTCGAAGGATTCCTTGCCGCGAGTATATAGACCTGCCAAGAGCTCGCGCGATACGGGATCTAAAGATAATCAAAGCGCGCAATGTGCCCTCGCCCCTTTCCCGCTACCCGCCACTTCCGATTCATTTTCTCAAATTTAATCAAGTGCCCGGCGATAGCAATTCGAAATGGAGCAGCAGGTAGCGATGAATAACCGCGCCAAGAAAGCGCATTCGCTCTCGACGGTACGATCGCGTCTAAAACAAAAATGGCAGGAGCGGGGGTTCGGTCACACAGACACACACACACACACCATTCATACTCTGTATTTTCCTCCTGACATCAATATTTTGTCTCGTGATAACGAGAGCCCCTATTTCGTACAAAGTCAACTCTCGCAACGATTTCTCGGGAACAATGGCGGTGGGGAAGAAAAAGGGGAAAGAAAAAAAAAAAATTGTCAACGATACTCGTGAAAATGAGACCGTTCCGATAAATAGGTCATTACGATATCGATAAGTTGTATGAATGAAGATATCGTATCGCCCGACGACGACGACGACGACGACGACGACTCGACTATTTACCGTGTGCAATTCTCGAGTTTCCCATTCCCAACTGTCGCGCTCACCTTGGAAAATTATAGACGACACGAAAAGTTGACATTGTTTCGTTGAAAAGCAAAATGACTATTTTCCGTGCGAGTTGTATTTGCGGGGCTGCGAAAGATGTCTGTACAGAGGCGCCTCTATTTCTTTTGATCGGTTGAAACGATAAGAGCGCGCGATACGGTTCATTGGCTCGTAGTCGATAATTAAATTTACCTTATCTACCAGCAGTTTGGTAGAGAAGATATCTCTCGAATGGATTCGCGGACCGGGCTGATGCAGCAACCGGACGGGGAGGGGGAAAAAAAAAACAAAAAAAGTGTCTCGCGCCGCGACTTGGAAATCAAGGGCCGCGACTGGCTCTCGCTCGATGCCAAAAGAAACATTTTGTCCAAGGGCTAGGTCGTCGACGATCTCGATATTTTCTCGTATCGCGCTTCGAAGCTAGGATCAAACATCTCGCGTGTCAGAGGACGCCAAAGTACTTTACCACGTACAAAACCAACCCTCTGCCCTTTTTGTACATGCTCCGTCCGTATATATATGTAGCTATGGCACCAAGTTCTTTATCGACATGCGCTTACGTGTTTGCCGACGTTATTAGAATTCCTTTCCTTCCAAGAATCGACGAGGCGTCGAAAGTCTACTTTTTTTTTTCTCTCTCTTTTTCTTTTCCGTTCCTCTTTATTTTCCTCTCCCCCCGCCTCACCGCCCTACTTTTTATTTTTATTTTTCTTCCTTTGCTCAATGATTTTTGCTACCTGTCGTGTAACCACCGCGCCCCTTTTTCCGCTCGCAAGCCGATCGCTCGTGTTCTTTTTAAACAGCTAATCTCACCGTCCCGCCGTTCCATTTGACTCTCTCTTGCCGTCAAGAGAAAATTAATTTTCCGCGCTTTGGCAGAGAGGCCGCGATACGCCCGCTGCTCGTCCCAATTGACACATTCTTTTCCGCGCGCGACCTCTAGATTCTCTTTTTCTTACGGTCATTCATTGCGCGATCGAGTAACACGCACGCACAAGACGAAATCTGAAACGGTCTGCGATTACGATTGTTCACGTGCTGGAAGGAAAATTAGGGTCGAATATATCTCGCGTATACGTTTGTCTCGCGTTTGATATATTGCCGTCATAAGGCGATACAGTTACGTTTTAGCGTCGCTCCCATGGAATCTCAAGTCGCGCGCGAGAGACTGCCGGTAGAAACTTTGCCGGCGCGAGGGGGTGGACAACGATTGAGCGCACTGCACGCGCTTGCGAGCCAAACAGTCTCGATTAAAAACAAAAAAAAAAAGAAAGAAAAGGGTACGCGCTATATATCGTCCGCGCGCGGTTGGCACGCGATCCAACGAAAATGCGAGGTGATCGCTCGTCGTCGTTGTCGCCAGTATTTTAAGCTTCATAAAAGCCGACCCTTGATTACAAGTCACTGCTTTACTTCTCGCGGCACCATAATTTACATTGATGTTTTCTCCGATATCATCCCCGCGCGCAAAGAATCGCCATTTTGATGCCGGCTCAATATATATTCGTATTCGTTGTTGAAACCAAAATATATTTTGCTTCATTAGCCCAATTTATTTAGCCCCGTATTCATTTCGGTAAGATCAATCACATCGCGTACCAATTCCCAATGAAAATGAATAATGAAACGAGCCTCTGTATTCGCGTATATATTATAAAGCGAGCAGAGGGAATGAGAGAATATAAAACAGCGGGCGGAACGGGTGAAGCCTGCTGTTTTTTCGTACCAGTTACTGCATCTATAATTGGTAGAACGACTCAAAAGAGTTTCACTCTCGATCCCTCCGCCAACGCAAAGAGAGGAAAAAAAAACTCTCGAATGCGTTCATAGTTTGGAACGTAGTGATGGAAAAAAAAAGAAAAAAAAAGAATTATCGGATTCCGACGATTTTTACAACTCCGACGTCTCGTGAAATTTTGCCGGAACGTTGAACACGAACGCGCGGCGGGAGGTGGAGGGAGAGAGACGAGTGGGTAGCGCAGGGAAAGTAACGAGGCATACGGAAGAGACGCAAGGAGGGACGCGCGACGGCGGGGGAGGCCGCGAGATGGTAGAGGCGCGTGTGTGTGTGTGCGCGCGAGTAAAAATGTCGGCATTACTCGGCTCGTATCGAAGCAAGGGCGTGCAGGGCGGCTCATCCGGTCGTCCCACGCTTATTCCTTCGCTTCTGGCGAATGCATGCTTCGAATTATCAAGCATTATAGCGCGCGATGACACTTTTTTATACTTGTTCCGCGAGTGAATTTCTTTTTAAATTGGGGCCTGAACGATCAATCTGCACTCGTGCGCGGAAGACTATTATCAAGTCCTGCTGCTGCTGCTGCTGCTTTTGCATTCCGGTGGCGCATTCGTGTGACCCTCTGTACAAATAAGTCTGCTTGCTCCGGCCCTCGATCAAAGGGGGTTCGCCTTACGTGCGAGCTTTTGCAGCGGCAGCAGCAGCAGCGTTTATTTGTTTGCCCGCGTCCGCGCTCTACTTGGTAAAGTACGAGGACTCTCGTCGACGCTCATACCTAAGCTCTTTATTTCATACTCTGCTGCTGCTGCTGCGAAGCAGGTATTCTCTTTTCCGCTCGGCTCTCTTTGGACCCTCGCAAATATACTTTTGCGCTTTTCGCGATAACAAGCTCAAACTGGCACGCGACGACCGTACGATTTCGTTGCTCGAACGCGAACCTCGTGGAAACGAGAAAGATTATGATTAATGCATGCACGGAGGAGGAAAAGTGATTTGGTCATTCGGTCCCTGACCGCGGCGATCCGCTGCTGCTGCTCCTGTCCGTCGCTCGACCTCTGGCTCCTTTCTCCGCGTATATATCCTCCTCGGCGCAAGATATCCGCAATTAGTCGACTATTAATAACGGATTCCCGCGCGGCTCGTCGTGTGCCGGTCACCTCTCGTATCTCCTCGGCCATCAGCCGCGGCTAATCTATATACTTGTCTCGAATCATCCCTATTTCTGGCATATCTCGTGCTTGTCGTATTCAACAAACGAGAGAATCGTGTCGCGTCTCTCGCAACGTGCATATTCTTTCAATACAAATTTCGCAGTGAGGAAAGTCTCAGCGAAACAATAAAATAAAAAGAGGGAGCGGATCGCAACGCCCAATTTTCAGCTCGGTCCGCCGAATGACCCAATTCGATTTTATATACGAATCCAAAACAGAACCGCCGCATTGGACTGCTGGAGAAATATGCACTCGCGGTCGTTTCTCTTTGCCATTTGGTAGTTGGTCGATATCGGAGAAGGAAAAAAAATTCATCAACGGCATAAAAATAATAGAGCGCGAATCTCTTTCAGGCGCGTGATTTTTTTGCTTTTCCCAAATATACTTTGTCGCGTATATCGCGAATGAGTTGAAAGAAAATTGGGTTACATGGTCCGCTAGATAATCAACTCTGTATTGATTTCACGAGTAGACTATTTTTTCAAATTGTCTAATTGGATCTCGGTCGCACCATTCCCGCATTAGTGCATATTTTATAATTACGTATGTCGGAATGTCCGCGCGCGATCAAGGTGATGGAACGGGAGCAAAAAAATGAGGGAGAATGATGAATGGAGAAGCGAAGAAGAAGAAGAAGAAGAAGAGGAAGAGGGAGGAGAATGAGGGAAATGGCATGCCGGCTCGTCGCGCGCCTACCGATTTTCTCGCCTTCTGTGTCATGCGCCACCGGAAATTAAAGATTCAACGAGCCGAGGGTAATTTCGGTAACAGACTCGTGAAACAAGACGAAGGAGATGAAGGCGAGAGAAAAAAATGAGAAATGCAGAGAAAGAGGGCAGCAAGAGTGATGTTGAATTCTTCATCGCTGTATGTGTGTGTGCGCGCGGCGCCCCGGTCCGTACGTATGTGTGCATGCCGTCGTTGTCTCTTTAGCCCGGAGGCGAAATAATGGAAATCGATGTAAGCTCTCGATCCTATATAGAGGGATAGAAATTTCACCCCTGGCTCGAAACGCAATGTCCTTGGACGTCCAGCCCCGCGCGCTGTCGCTGCTGCTGCTGATTGAATTCTAACAGATCCGAGAAATATAGCGACAGCGATTGCAAATACTCGAGCAGAGAATTTAATCCCCCGCCGCGCGTAAACAAGAAAAATTTATCCGCGCGCAAAATTATATATGCGAAAAAAATGAGTAAAATGTTTGTGTGTGTGTGTTGCAGGAGGAATGCAGCGGGATGCTGCAAAACCTTAGTGACAAAATAAATGGGAGACATCAGGAGGTGCATACGCATCCTTTGCTCTCGATATTCAAGATGGCCGAGGTTGAGATAAAACTGCCCCAGGGGAGTTACGCCAGCTCATCGAGGACGTCCTGTTGGCTGCTCGTTTTAATCGGTGCGATCGGTTCCCTGCTCGTACCACCGTCCGAGATGTTGTTTTCCAGTATGCGACTGTGCGATCGACGCGGCAGCAATTCGGCTTCGTGACAAAAGCTTCAACGGCATCGCGGAGCGGCTCTCGTCGTCGGCGGCGGCCCCGGCACGACGACAAACAAATATCATCCGTGTACAGTACCACCATTATTACTTTGCATATCGTTACTACTCTCACTAATATCCTTTTACCTCTCTCGTTGCCATTATTATTCTCGTTGTTATTATCATTATTACGAGAATTATTAGAATCATTGGGATCGCCTGGTTATATTATTGCTGCACAGCAGCGGAGAAGGATCGATCAAGGCGGCAAATATATATAGGAATGACGTGCGTAGCGTGTACGAATGACGAATATACATATATCTATATATATATATATTAGGTACATCTTGGCAACCCCATGCAGCGAAATAATACGGATACTCGTGATTAATTAGTCATAAAACAAGGAGGACACTTAGTTGCTACGATATCATATAATATGTACAAGTGCGCGCGCGGCTGTTACAGATATGGATGAAAAACGAAAGCAAACAAAAAAACAAATTATTTTCGTAACCTTGGTGAATTTGTAGACGCGCGACTACGCACCTTTTGCCATTTGCATTTTTCTCATTATTTGAGCGAGACGCGTGAATATATAGTTTGAATAATCGATCCGACCTTTTGACCAAAACCCGTTTTCTCTCGATGCGTCTAATTATCGCTTGTTTTTTTCTTTTTTTTCTTGAGAAAACTTGTTTGGCGGAAACCGCGAGAGCGACGGAGACGAGACTCGCGAGAGAGACGACGGGGCAAACGGCCTCGGAAGAAAAAAGGAAGAAAAAGAAAACGCGTTACGATCGCGAAGGACACGAATGAGGATAAAAAGCTATAGCGGTGGCTCGGTCGAAGCCACCCTCTGAATATCGTTGAATTCACCCCACAATGGTCGTTACGGAAATTACTTTCGCACGCGCGCCATTCTTCCACGCGGGGAATATCTTCACCCTCGAATATCCCATCATGGCTACCGAACCGCGCACCATCTATACACCTTACCTCTGCTTTTTTCCCTTTTTTTTTGCATCGACTATTCTCTCTCTCTCTCTCCTCTTCGTATTCCCGCGACTCGCTCCTTTTCGGGCCGTGTATACCGGTCCACACCGCCGGTTTGTCGGGACGCGGCACATCTTGCCGCTGCTGTGCTCATCGCGCGCGCCGAGTCTTTCGCCCGTCGTCTCAAATCCCACCAAACCGTATTTCCCTTATCTGCCTTGTTTCGCACTGAGCGATTCCTTTTTTTTCCTTTTTTCCTTTTTTCCTTTTTCCACTCCTCGCGCAAGCTTCGTTATCGCAAACTCTCGACTCTCGATACGTTCGAGCCAAGATGTTGAGACTAACGCGTCTCTCTCCGTCGCTCTTTTACGTCCCGCTGATCCGCTCCGACCCCTCCTCCTTTATTTATTTTCTCCCATTTTTCTTATCGCGCCAACGGATTCTCGGCGAGGAAACTTGGCTTATTTTTTACACACTTGCCCACAAGGGGCTGCTCGCAGCGAGCACCCGCATCTTATTATTATTTTATCGCGTTTTTCATCCTTTCATTTTGACTGCGGTTATTCCAAAATACCGAAATTCGACTGTACAAAACAAGCATATCGCCGGACCTTTGTCTATATGATTAAATTATATAAGAATGGAATTTGTAATGTTACACGCGGAAGCTCGAGTTGACATTCTTTTTATTATAAAATATAAAACAACGCAAGTTGATGGAGCGTATAGTACGTGGAATTGTTGGATAAATTTCAAAGATGGAGATGAGGACATTTTTTAAAAACAAGGGCAAGAGGAATATTTGCGCGCAATAATATGAAAATGATGTATTAACCGCTTGCAAACGGTTGTAGAAAAAATTGTTATTATGGAAAACGTTTAGTTAGGGATCGCGCACGTTCACGTAGGCTGCATTTTTTTTCCGAGCAGCGACCAAGCGGAAGAAAAATGATGTTGCGATGATGGAGGGATGGGCAAAAACGTGCTCGGATACGTCAAATTTTTACGGCAATTTTGCGCGCATAGCGAGCCATGCATACGTAATATACAAAAGATTTGTCCGCGTTGGCGAACGTTCTTATACAAGTAGAACGTGCAGCAATTAGTCAGACCGGAGCAATCTCGGGGATTCCTACCGTCGCTCCTGCATCGCTCCGTCACGCATTATTCCGTTCATTTGATTTTGCGATAAATGAAAATAAAAATTAGCAGCAGAGCAGCTTAAATAAGACAAGATTATTTGTAGGCAATTGGATAGGCCGCCGCAATTCTGGAGTATATACCACCGCATGCGCGTAATTCTCTATTACGACTGCTGGCTCGTCGAGACATTTGTGAAATGGACGAATGTTGACGATGCGTTGGCGTTGGAAACGTGGTGTGTGTGTGTGTGTTTGTGCGACGTGCCAGGGCTATCGGAAAAGCAATAATGTACCAAGTTTATGATCCGGTTGGCGGGTGAGAGAGGCGCGTCGCTCATTCCACCGTACGCGCGTCCCGCTGCCTTCTTTGACCCATATACATTCAACAATTTCAACCTGCCACGACCTGCCTGTTAATTTATACAGCCCGCGTCGATATTATTTGCCATCATAAAAATTTCGACAAATTGACATTTGTTTTTTCTCTTTTGCCTGCGTGAACGTACCTGATTCTATTTATATATATGCGTACTGCAAAGCGCGATTGAAAAATTCCGTGTGATTGTACAAAATTTAGATCTAGCGTTGAAAAAAAAGTATGAATCGTCGCGGTTTTCCGCTCAGCTGTGTTGCGAATAATCGGATCGATATTCAAGAGCATAGGGTTTTCGAACGTGTTTTCTTTAACTCTGTCATAATTTTTTGCTAATTTTTTGGTCGACGCTGGATCGAAGGCTGAATAGCGCGCGGGCTGCCATAAAGAACCAACATTTGGAAGGGCTCAATTGCAGATGCGCGAGGAGAGCAGAGGGAGAGGAAAAAACGAGTTTTGCAAAGAGGGATTTGAATCGAGAGAGAGAATTGAAATTTTTATGACTGGAGAGAATTAACGGGTCCTGGTTATCGACACGTCCAAGGGAAGCCCTCGCATATATATATAGAATAAATGCATGGATATATAAATATGTATGAAGCGTCGACGATCGTTATCGACTGGGGCTGCGTCCAGTTGAGCGAAACGGATAAACTGTCGAGTGAGAGGGCCAGAAGGAAAAGAGTATATCGAATTACGAATCGATGTAGAGCGCGAGAACACAAAACGAGAGGATAAAAGCGAGAAGAACGGTTTTGGGAACAAACGAGCGAATTAGTCGTTTGTTTGGTTGTTTTTAGGCTATATATATTTGGTTCGTATGTACACAAACGCGAAATGGTCGGGGTGGTGGCGGTGGTGGAACGACGGCGGGGGGGCGAGCTGTATAGAAATAAAATGAATGAGAGAATCTCGTTGCGAAAGATGAAAAACGACGAGCGATGAGGCATAAAAAAGTGAAACACGATAGTGCGGCGGGGGCGAGAGAAAGAGAGCGAGAGGGTAGATGAAATCAGCATGAGCGAGTTTATCCGGTTTTTTTTTCTCTTCATATTCCAATTTCTATAGTTTTTCATATTTGACACGACGACACTATTTTGCAATTTGTTATCCGAGTCACGCGCCGCGGGCTCTATGTACATATTTTTTCAACAAGTATTTTTTGGCACGAGCACAATGAGTGTATGAAGCAAAAGGTCGCGCGCGTCATCTCATTGCAATTTCAAATTTGAAAGAAAACATGCGGGATATGCGCGGGC
>JBAJMU010000009.1:11828608-12008595 GCA_037952995.1 Hyposoter didymator | reverse complement strand
AATACGGAAAAAAAAAAAAAAAAAAAAGTGTATATCGAGCAGGTTGAAATAAGAAATTTCTCGCGCGGTCGCGTGCCGCTGACCAACAACGACCGCGCGCGCGGAGCAGAAAAAACGTAGCTACTTACCACTTTCGCCATCTCCCTCGAAAAAGCGCGAACCCCATCGCCGTATAATATTGTATGACGTTTACCGACCGTGCGGCCAACTGCGTACATCGATCGAGACGGCGCGGGCGGCAACGAGTTGCATTTTTTCGAATCGCGTTATGCCGAGGCGATGACGAGAGTCGTGGTGGTGCCGCAGCAGGCTCGCTTCTCCTCGCGTTTACGTTGGTTCTCAGGGAGGTCGAGCTCGAGGAATACGGCCGGAAAGAGGTATCCCTTTCGCTCAGAGACATCCTTCCGATTAATCCGAAAAACTACGACAAGCACAGAGCGCCCAAGTTTCTCGGCCAACCTACCATCGTTTACTTTCACGTTACGGTCCTCAGCATCGACTCTATCAACGAAGAATCCATGGTACGCCGCCTTTTTTTCATTCTCTCTTTCAATGCTGCTGCTGCTGCTGGCTGTATGATGTGCGCTCGAATTTCAGACGTACGTAGCCGACATATTCCTCGCTCAAAGCTGGCGCGACTCGAGGCTCCGACTACCGGAAAACATGTCCGAAGAATATAGGATACTCGATGTCGATTGGTTACACAATATATGGAGACCCGATTGTTTCTTCAAAAATGCGAAAAAGGTCACCTTCCACGAGATGTCCATACCGAATCACTATTTGTGGCTCTATCACGACAAAACCCTCCTTTACATGTCCAAGTGAGTCTACTCTTAATATCTTTATTCTTCCTCATTCCGTGGAAGCGCCGGGCAAAGTACATGCTACGTGCGACGCTCGTTTCAAACTTTCAAAGCCATTTCGCTGCTGGGACACGCGAGAACAAAATGTGTGTCGCCAGCTCGTACAGCGTTGAAACGAGCGTCCGTGTGGCCAACAACCGCGACCGGAGAGTTTTTTTCCATACATACTTACGACACTGAGCACCCAAACTTGGTTGCCGCGGTGATTCTGCTTTCTACCGGGAGTTTTAATGTCTCCGCGGGGTACAACTTTTCGACCTTGTTCGAAACAAATGTGACAAGTTGGAGAAAGGAGTAAAAACCAAAAAACAAATGCGTCCATTTCTTTTTAGATTGACTCTGGTTTTGTCCTGCGCTATGAAGTTTGAATCTTATCCTCACGACACTCAGATATGTTCGATGATGATTGAGAGCCGTATGTAATGATGATGATACAAAGTTGGAAATATTTGAAAAAAGAAAGTAGGCGCGAGTAGGAAATGAATAAATATATTATTTAGCGGCTAGTATTTGTAGGTAGCTGCCGCTTTTTGTCGCAATATATAATGTAAGGAATATAGAATAACAAGGACTGGGTTGCGTTGCGGGGCGATGCAGTTTCACACACGACTCAAGACCTCGTATTCATTTGGAACATGACGGATCCGTTGGTCGTTAATCCCGAGATCGAGTTGCCTCAGCTCGATATCTCAAACAACTACACTACCGACTGCACAATCGAATACTCGACCGGGAATTTTACCTGCATACAGATCGTATTCAACCTGCGTCGACGACTCGGCTATCACTTGTTTCACACCTATATACCCTCGGCCCTCATCGTCGTCATGTCCTGGATCGCTTTTTGGATCAAACCCGAAGCGATACCCGCCCGAGTTACCCTCGGAGTTACTTCCCTTCTGACTCTCGGTGAGTACATCAGCGAATTCGCTCATTAGTCGCTCGAGTCGCTCATTTACTATTTTTCCACGATTCGTTTGTTTTTTCAGCAACACAAAATACCCAATCGCAGCAGTCTCTGCCGCCTGTATCGTACGTAAAAGCGATCGACGTATGGATGTCGTCCTGCAGCGTATTCGTATTTCTATCGTTGATGGAATTTGCGGTGGTCAACAATTACATGGGTCCAGTGGCGACCAAAGCGATGAAGGGTTATTCGGACGAGGATTTGAGGGAAGCGATCGATGAATTCAAGGTGCATTTCGTTTCATCCTCCCCCCCCATTTTTTTGCCACCGCGGCACTTTGAACGCTTTGAACAGATTGAAATACAAGTTAATGTTGGCGCAGACTCCCATGAGGTCGGACTCGGAAAGGAATCCAAGTCCGGTGAGGCCACCGCCGACCGTTCAATACGACACGTGCTGTCAGGGCAGAGCAACCGCCATTTACATCGACAAATTTTCCAGATTCTTCTTTCCCTTCTCCTTCTTCATTCTCAACGTAGTTTACTGGAGCACTTTTCTCTAATTTATCGAGATTCTCTCGCTTCAAATAATATGGAATATTGTTAAAATTCATCGATCCACCTCGAACCATACCCAAATGCGGAATAATTAAAAATACACACATCGATCAATATAATTATGTTACCTTTTATATAGAATTATTGTATCGCTAGGGGTGTGCGGCGTTGCGGCGCACGTATACTATTAATGAATAAATGATGGCGTTAAACGCGAAAATCAATGATCCTTTTACTCATCGCATCGCTCGACGCGATAACGTCCATGATAAACGACACAATGCTCGACTTTGCTTCTCGTCATTTTGCTTTTCGCGGTGCCGCATGGTCATTCAATTTCGCAACTACAACCAGAGAGAAAAGACAATGCGCGACGACACACCCCATGCTGCATGGTTAAGTAACCGCAAATAAGTTGGTGCGCGCTGCGCCGCGCCGTATCTCGTGATTCTTGCCGGGGTGCGGAGGTAAATTATCGATTGGATCGCGTCACTATTCCCCAAGGACAGTTACGCGTTTATAGGTAAAACGATAACATTCATCGGACTCGCTCTTTTGTTCCAACTTGAGCGTCCAAACACTCGCGCGCATTCCTCTCTCATCATTTTTTTACATCCCCGCGGCTGTCGATGTGTACTCGAACATTCTCAATCCAATTTTTGGCTCTAAATGCGCTGAGCAAATATGCGGGACATTGCGCGCGCGTTATTTTTATTGCTCGAGACAGACTGTAAGAAAAGGCTCTTTCCGCTGCTGCTGCTGCTGCTCCAGCAAAGATCAATACCCGCGTTATAGCCTCTGCTATTCGTCCGCGCATATTTATTCCTTTTTTCAACAAAAATTGACGTGTCCCGCTTGAAGCAGCAGCAGCAGCAGGTCAAATAATGATAATAATTATTATCATTATTATCATTACTATCATTAAAAATGTTGAATTTAAAGGGGAAGAATATGACGTTGCGAAATTTGATGAGCGACAGATCCGAGCAGAGGCTCGTCGCCGAGTGCTGACTCGGCGAGAGACGAGAGGAAACGAGAACAAGAGGTCCTCTCTAAAATTTTGCATACACACGGGCCAATCTCACAGCAGCGTTGTTAACCGGTAATTAAGTTTACAAAATTGTTGAAAAAAAAAGGTTTGACAGACTCATTCGGCGCACACCGAAACACTCCGGCACCTGGTTCATGCCCCTCGCGCCGTCGTCGTACATCGTCGTTTAACGACTCGACGCGGAACTTTATTATTCAAGAACAGCTGGACCCTCCGGAGCTCTAACTCATCGGATCTATAGTCTCCACCCTCGGAAACTCGTTCCCAGCCTCCGGCTGCATTTTAGATGGATGGAAAAAAAAAGAGTCAAGAAGCAGCAGCGAATGCAGAACCGAGCCAAAAAACATTGGGGAATAAATTTCTCAACTTTTTTTTTTCTGCGCGACCACGATCGAATTATTCGTTGAATTTCTTTCTCCCAATTAGGCTCAATTGCGTTTCGTCCGCCGATACCGCCGATTGGCCATCGTTCGAGGACGCGCGGAACGTGCTCTTCTACCGGGTTGTGCATTTTACACGTATCTCTACAGAGTCCAACGCGTAATTGGACCAATTCAATGAAACTTTGTGTTTATTCAACGAGCTGGACAGAGCGAATGATTTTCGTAATTTTCACGTCATCGGAACAAAGTAGATTGGTTGCTCGCGCGCGCGCGCCTCGATGACAGAGTTCTCGGCAAAGGAGGAAGCAACAGGTTAAACTTTGCTACGTGGGTTATCCTTCCTCTCTCTCTCTCGAGCGAGGATCGCCATTACAAAATAATAATCGCGAGGCGAGCAACTCGCAATTCCGACGATTGTAAATTTTCGTGTTTTACGTTTGAGAGAAAAAAATAAATCCTCGTTTCACATACCTGTTTATTATTTCAATTATTAATATAATTATTCTTGTATTTTATTTAGTATCCATCCTGCTTTTGAACATGCATGCACTCGCTCTATTTGGAACGCTTTAGAATTTATTTTATTGCACGATGCGAAATACTCCGTAATATATAGGTATGCATATATGCATATTATGCATATATGAACATACATATACGCAGACGGTAGCCGCGGATGAACGCGTCATTTGAATTTTCATCTCGATATAGTGTGTACACATGTATATAAATCTGCTTCTCTGTTATTTATATATGTATATATGTCAGGATGCGGTACTCGATAAGGCTGTCGACGACTTTTCGCGTCAACACCCTCCTCCTCGCCTAATAAATAGTTCATTCTGAGCAAAATTACATTTTGCGAATACGTGTCGTGGTCGTTGAAATTTTCTTTTTTTTTCAATAGTTTTTCATCATCATCGGCAATTGCAATGATGCATCATCGCGTTATCGTGTCGCTAAGATTAACAATCGCTTTTTCTCCGATTCTGCGGACGTGTTTTCATAAATTTCAATCATTTTTTCTTATTTTAATTATCTAACGATAAATAATTGAGAATAAAACGGAGAAAATTTCGAGTGGTCGTATTGATGAGAAATAAGTCGAGACCACCGTTCGAGAACCATTTACATTTTCTAATCGAGAACATTACAACTCTGTCTCATCCGAGCGCGGCATATCGCGCGTTTTCTCTCCGTCCCTCTCCCTCTCTCGAACATTACACTTGATAATTACACGTATAGACAATTTACACTTACGCTAAAGGTGTTCAATTACACTTGAAAAACAAAACGCGCTATATAGAGGCGTTTGATACGAGTAAATGAAACAAATGGTCGTTAATATTCTCTCATTTTCTTAATAACGCGGGGGACGTTTTCTTTTGACAATTATTTCTTCAAAGGTCGCGGCGCGAAGGATCAACTATTACAATAATAATAATAATAACTATTTACAGACGCGTAATAAACATTCTCAAATTCGTCGATCCGTTAGATTTTTTTACACGACAATATGTATATAATGCAGTATCGGTATTTTCGATTGCTATTTTTCTTCATTTCTTTAATTTTACGTTTTTGAAAGAACGAGGGCATTATCGATGTAATTAAAAGTACAAATATTAAAAGTATCGCCAAGATGTATTTTTTCTTTCGATTTCTTTTTAAATCTCGGACAACTTGACGAGAGAGTTGACACAATATGTAATTACAACACGTTACATCGAATAGAACCATTATTTGAAATCATCGACCGGGGCATCGCTCGCTCCCCTCACTCGTTTGTGCTTTGCATCAACTCGTGTTCTAATCCACTAGATGTTTTTCTTACGCATTTGAGCTCAGTTACGCTATATATGAACGACGAATAGAAAAAATTTCAAGAGACTCTCTATTCGCGCTCGTTCTCTCTCACTCTCTCTCTCTCTCTCTCGCTATTCTCGTATCTCGTAATAATTTGGCGAAAAAATCGCTCTGGGGCGGCAGCGATCGCGTGATCCCTCGGCGAGCCGTCTCATTTCCGATGGCCGCAACGACGAGCTTCGTCCCCGCGCGCGATGACACCCAACTCTCATTATCGCTTCTCGTCACACCCTCGCAATCCTCAATTATTCGCGCGCGCGCAATCTCTGCTGGTACAGCGCGCTTTTCCAATTTTCTCTACTTTTCCTTTATTCGACTGAAATAAAGAGCACCGGGTTATTCGCGTATACTTTGATCAAACGAACGTCGATGCATTGTGTCAAGAGCCACGAGGGAATCCCAAGGAATCTGTATAATTTTTTATATAATAAAGAAAATTTTGAAAAACTTTTACGATCGATTTTTTTGCGTTTTGATTCTGGTAAAAATACTATTTTGTCGAGGCGGGTATGCGGGGTCTGATGAATGGGAGAAACTTGTTAATTCGCGCGAGTGAGGCTCGTTGTAACTGTATGCGGGGATGCTGGCTCGATTTATCAGCGCATGCAGAGACGAGAATGAATCCCGAGAACGTCACAAGTGGCTGGAGCTTGGCTGATCGATATCTAGGCTACATTGTTAAGTTGCCGTGCCCGATGCCCTCGCCCGCGCCTTCCTGTACGACGCATGTGTGTACGCACGCGCGCTCGTGTGCGTGTTCGAGCCCCCGTGCTTTATATATTTCGGCTAGTCTTTGAATTTACGTGCGTGTGACATACAAACGAGAAAAATGCAGTGCCTCGCGTAAATCCGCGGCCGCGGTCTTTGCCACGCAATGATAATGAAATTCCTTTGCCCGTCCTGCTCTGCTCCCTTTATTTTTCGCGTCAATCTAGAAAATATGGAAAATGATTTTCTCTCTGTAGGCGCGTGGCTCAAACTTTTTTTCATAATCCTCGCAGCTCTTTGAGACGCCGCACGATATATCCATTGGTTCGGCTGATTTGGGAAAAAAAAGAAAAAAAAAAGCAATGTTAAGCTCACCATAAACTCGAGCGGGCGGTCGGGCGGGCGGACGGCCGACGTCTCTGTCGAGCGAGCAAAGGAGATGGTCGATGGATACAATTGTGTTGATAATTGGCAATGTTTGCGGCTCGATCGATCCTTAAATGCTGGGACGGTGGACGTTGATGATTTGTTTGTTGTTGTTGTTGCTGCTGCTGCTGCTGCTGTCTTATTCGTTCAACATTGCAAAATTCCGGCGCTCGATTGTAATCAAGCGGTCTCGGTGAGCGAGTGTTGCGCTTGATGATGAGCCGAACCCGAGGAAGCGATCGCAGTCGTTGCGTTGCTACTTGGCATCGGGAGTGGCTGTAGGGCCTGCATGTCGCAAGTGTGAGAACCACGCTTCTTAAGATCCTGGAACAATGGGCATTTTTCGACATGTTTGAGATCTTTTTTTCCTCCTCCTCCTCCGTTCCCAAAACCATCCTCAACAACTCCTCCGTCGCTTTTTTCTTCTCCTCATTCCCCTGCTCCGCCTTCTCCCGCGCCACATTCAATCTCGATTCATTCGCCTTAATCTTTTTTCTCTCGCTTTCCTCGCATTCTCATACATTTTCCACATTTTCTCTCTCTCTCGTTCCTTCGCCCCGCTACCACCACGCACTACATCATTCTTTTTTCTCTCTTTCTTTCAACCATCCATCTTCTTATCTCCCTGATACGCTCTCGTCTTTTTTTTTTTCTCGCCTTCCTCCACCCTCTCTCTCTCGCTCTTTTTGTCCTCTCGCATATAAAAAGTTATACCAGCCAACCACCACAACTGCGTATATGATTAATCTTTCTTTTCCCTTTTCACATTATTTTCAACTTTACTCACAAGTGCTTTCGTTAGTATAATTACTTGATTAGCTCTCGAATGGTCAGAGAGTGAGGGCGGGGAGGGGACCACTTTCGCGCAATGAGATCCAAGCCGTTTTCATCCTCGCATATTCTCCCAGTACTCGCACGCTTATCCACTCTCGCAGGGAGGGGGGGGAGAAAAAAATGTACATGGATAAATTGTCTGGTTCTCCATCTAGGTCGTCGATTCGCTCGTACATCGATTTGCCGAGCTCGCACATTTGCACAAAGAAAAACAATTGTTGAAAAAATTGAGCGGGAGAAGAAGAGGGGCAGGGGGGGCGGGGGTAGAAAGAAACGAAGGAAACGGAGCAAGAATGCACATGTATAGAGACAACGACGTGGTGTCGTGCGATGCAAAATATACAAGGCATATTTTTCAAGCACAGTGTCATTTAACATTGAGAAAGAGGGAAAGAAAATATACATGTGCTGCGCGTGTGCATGTGAATTTACAAGAGCTGTATATATTTCTTTGGATATCTTGGGGTGAAGAGGCAGGAGCGCGGAAAGTGTAAAAATTGGAAGAAGGAAAATAATTGGTAATTTCGTTTTAAACTCGTGTACATCGAACTAGCCTTGTACTCGCTACGTCAAACTACGTACAGTATATACAAATGTACAATGTCAACTACGCTAGAGTACAGTTAAATCAAGTCGGCACAAACAATTACAATTTACAATATTGATACATAATGAAATTTGCTACACAACAAATAACTACACGAAATGTGTGTTGGCTCTATATACAGATATTATAGAATAAGATGGTGGACGAGGAACGCGGCCAGGTCACAACGGACACGATGGATAAAAGTCCCATTTTGGCCTCGCTTCGTCCCCGCCCTCACATAGATTCAAGTTGAAAAAAAAAAAATCAAGTGTACAAAGAGTAAAAAGGAAATAAAATTTCGGAAATTTTCCGAATTTATCTAATTGGAGGAATTTATTACTATTAATCACAGAAGAAGAAGAAGAAAAAAAAAACACACACGCTTTGGCGATGTTTCGTTTTCTAGGTCGAATCGTATCCACCGCAATGAAAATGAGTTTGAGAGCAGAATATGATTATAATTTTTAGAGGACGTCTACTTATTTTGTAGGGGAGATTTTTAAATCTGGCAATCGTCGCACCGGCAGCTCGCTCTTACCCTCATCGAGCTGGCATGCAAATGATTAGCCCGATTTGAAGGTGAAGCGCGCGCGTGCTCCTTAAAATGTTGTATTCGCTTCAGCCCCTGGCCGCAACGTGGTTAATAACGATAATGGGGAAAAAAAAGAAAAAGAAAAATAGAAAGGTGTATTGATCGAGAGAAAAAGTAGGATAGATGGAAAGATGATTGAACGATAGCGGCGAAAATATGAATAATAGATTGTGAGAAATCCGCTCGCCTACGGGGGGAATGTGCGTGACTCGATTACAAACGAAAAAACAATACATGTACGATGTATGATTTATCGATTGCAAGGACAATTGTTTATTCGTAAACGGAAGCGGGGGACTCGCGCGGCGGTGGTTGATAAACTTTGAGCAAGATCGTATAATCGCAGGCAATGGGGCAAAAGTAAGGAGGAGCTGAGAAGAAGAAGAAGAAGAAGAAGAAGAAGAAGAAAAATGAAATACACGTGATCGAGTCGGATCATCACAAGGCATTACGATAAATATGTTGAAAATGTATATAATAAATGTTACGAAAGCGTAAAAGCCAGGCGAGCGATTGGACACACACAGCTAGAGTTTCGTTTGAGCGGTGGATGGTCTGAAACGAGAGTCTCGCCAACAAATGCTACAAGAATGAGCTTTTTTTTTCGTCTCGATTGAAAAATCGACCGAGGAGCAACGAGGCTCGAAACTTGACTCGCGACGCGCGTTTCTTGCATCATTTGTATTTGTCTTGTCTCGTACCAGCGCCTTTATTAAAAATCCTCGTATACACGCGCGCTCTCTCGCGGTTTACCGCTTTTTATCCAGACTCGTATAAATAGCGCATATTTATCATCGCAATTTGTATATTAATTAGAGTCGAAATTTTCAAATCCGTGTCCGAAAGAGAGACGAATTTGAAAACTGCTTATTGTCTGCGTTTGTTTTTTGTGCATAATAATTCTTTACCTTTGTTCTAACTTGTATACGATCTCCGTATACGAGGACCACTCTATCCTTATTCTCGTTCGATGTTAGTTGATACGAGAGGCTCTGTCATTTTTCGTTTTTTCGTTTGTACCAAGAATTTTTGTAATTTTTTGTTTTTTTTTTTCATGTTTTTTTTTTCCAGCGATCCACACACGAGCAAACAGACAGACAGACACACACAGGGCACGGGGTAAGAATGATCCGTCATCGATGGCATCACCAGGAATGGAGCAGCAGGCGTTTTTCCCCGTTGCGTCGCGTCGCGTCGTTGCATCGCATTTTTTATCATTCGCGTACATTCCACGGGTATCCATTTTTCAAGTCCGTTCCGCAACGATGTGACCAACATCGCGTCGGTTGTTTCTCCGCGCGTCCACCATTTTTATATTGTATTTTGTTTTTAATGTGTGCGTGTGCGTGCGTGTGTGTCGCGAGAGTGTACGACGCCGAGATCGCGAAAGGATGAGCAAAGATAGGGAGAGAGAGAACGTGAAAGGGCGGTCTCGCGCCGTTACATGTTTGTGTTTAATCAATTTTTAATTCGCGCTCCCGTGCGAAAGACGGTGGATGAGAGTTTGCAGCAGAACGTCCGCCGCAAAAGAGCCCACCAGCAGCGACGGATGATGGCGCGTGTGACGAAACGTGACGAGAAGCGAAGAAGAAGAAGAAGAAGTAGAAGTAGAAGAGGAGGATGACGATGACGAAGAAGAAGAAGAAGAAGACGATCGATGACGATGACGGCGACGACGCCGACGAATTAGTGGTCCCGCGAAGACGTTGCGATGATTGGCAGTTGGGATGCGTTATTCGCCATGGGTGGCACGGAAATAGGGAAATAGAAGAATTTCATTGATTTAATTTCTTTGGCTTTTATGGTTTCGACATTCTTTTTATCTCAAAACATATCGCTCTTTTGTTGGTGCGTGTGCGTGGGTGTAAGCGTCCGTCCGTCCGTCCGTCCGTAAGTCCGTCCGTTCGCCAGTGTGTCGCATAAAAATTGTATGTAGCGTGTGTTTGTGTATAGACGGCGAAAAGGTCTGGTGCTGCTGTTGTTGCGTTTTGTTTTTATTATTCGTTTAATATAATGCGTGGGTGCGCGCCCTTTGCGGCATTATTTTCCTCGCAACAGCTCGTATCGATGAATATTTTTGGTCTTTTCGAGTCGTGTGTGTGTGCCGTCTTCCAAAACCGGACGAGTCGCCGAGATCCGAATTCCGCGAGCGGTTTGCTCGCATTTTACATTTCCTTTCAATATTTCAAGATATTTTCATCGTCAAGTACACATTTATCGCGCCTCTCGCGCGTCAATCCCTTTTCTCTTTCCATATTCATCCGATAATATTCTCTCATAATTTCAGACTTAAAATGAGGCCTCAACGAGATAGGTGCCGTCCATGGCAATCCCTGTCTGTCCACCCGAGCCGTCCGAGGCCTCGGCCCTCGTAGCCGGGATGTACTGACTGTACGCCTGCTGAAATTCACACCACAAGCACACACACTACATTGTTGCACGCCAGGCTCACCTAAACTAACCTACTGACGCACCGCTCCTCCTCCTCCAACCCGCTATTGCTCCGCAAACATACCTAAACGGTACCAATGTCTTGTATTTTTTTCTTCAATCAGCCTATATAGGTATGCGTGTTTCCGCGCGACAAAGTCGAAACGCGAGTCCAGCCCGCCGCGTACAAAATATTATTTTCCAAAGAAAAAAGGATACGGGCTCGCGTACTCGCGTCGACATTATCGTGCAGCATCATTATCGCGTGCACAAAATTCTTATCGATATTCTCGGGTAAATCATGTGTGTATTATTCGTGATGGCTATATGCGGACGAATGTGCTCTCTGGAATGCCTAACAAAACAAATATCTTGAATTAGCTCAACACCGTGGCTATATCCACAATATGTACATAGAGGTACGTACTATATATCCTGCCGGAGCTAAATTATAAGCTAATCACTACACGAGGCATCGTCGACTGCTCCGCACGGGCACAATGCGCTGCTCGTAGGTACTATTCTATCGTCTACCGATACTACTCGTGATATGATGTATTTAGATGCTTGGGAAGAGGGCTCGACTCGGCGTATCCCGAGGGTCTGGGTAGGGGAGCAGCGAGTGCTCGACTGCTCCGTGTAACAAATCATCTACTATACGTTTTGTGTATCGTGTCACGCGCTCCGGATCTATGTATTTACTGTGCAAATACAAGTGCCCCGATACGCATTGTTTCCCCTTGATCTTGGCTCGTATTATATTTACGCTTCGAGAGAATAAATGAATACGCGAAATTGCAAACGTGTGTTTTTTTTTTCGTCTTATTGCGAAATAACGTTTCAACCGGCTCTATCCCTCTTTCGATGCTGCTGTCGTCACCTCTCGCGCGACCATAGTGCGCGAAAAAGCAATCAACGCTTTTCCACAGCGAAAAGTCGAAACTCTGCTCGGCCAGCTGCTCCCCGTTTCGGCTCAACGTAATTCATTAATTCACAGTCACGCCAACACCGAAGAAGGCTGCTGTGCACTTATTTTCATTACGCCAGGCGGATTTAGCCTAGTCCTATTTTTAGCCACGAGATCGGTGTGGAAATGGAAAAAAAATAAAACGAACAAAGTGGAAATGAGATGGTCGAAAATACTGAGAATTCAATCGCACGCTCATCGTTGCAGGGCGGGGGTGGGGTATCGTTTGAAAATAATGTATGCAACTTTGTAATTGGATGTAAATTGGGAAAAGAGCGAATTGGGCCAAACTATACTCGTTGGCTAAACAATTGTCCGGCGGTGGATAATTAGATTGCCCACCGGACTGACCGATGACTGCTGGATATTCGCATATGTACAGGATGATGTTGAAAAGACGTCCATCCCGAGAAAGATCCGACGAGGTATTATACATGTAGGGGTGAATAAAAATCTTTACACAGCAGCAGCAGCAGCAGCAGGGGAGAATAAGAAGAATTATTGTCGTATTACTGCGCGGGGAATGGAGTATATATATGGTACAAGAAATATTGTCGAGTTTTATACACCGAGCTTTCAAGGTGCTACGTATACAACGTCAAACATGAGATAAGACAAACAAACGGTAACTGCACGAAAGTTTAAGGGGGGGATGGAACGGTTTAACGGTTTTAGCAATAAAAAACGAAGGAATAATCTCGTGAGAGGGCTGAAGAAGAAGAAGAAGAGCTCCGAGGGTTGCGGTTGGCCAAATATATATATGTATATATAGAGTGTAGAAAAAGTAGGTTGACATCTGGTCGCAAGTTGGATCGAGTGGGACAACGTTGAGAAGGGGTTGACGGAGCTTTTTGGGCGGACAATCAAAATTGAATTTGGTCTTGCCTGGCTCATCTGGAGCGGATGCCCCGCTACTCCCTCATCCGCCGGCTGCTCCTTCGTCTTTGCATTATTCATAAAAGTAACTCGTATTACATTATGTAGTAAATATCATAGCCCACGCCGAAATATATTTATCCGTCCATCATCTTTTCATCCTCTTGACATTTAATCACCGACTCCCGCAGTAGTTAAATGGTCTCGCGCGGCCAAAGAATAAACTACTTTTTACGCGGTTTGTGCGCAAAGTCGAACATGCCAACGCGCGCAGACGACCACTTTTCCGCTAGTTTTCATCAGATCTTGTCGCATATGTTGCGAGAATGCAATACGACTACAACTCGCGGCAATACGCGACGCGAGACCGCGACGAGTCAATCAAAATACGGAAATGGGAAAAGCTGTCGCGCGCGCGCGCCCGCCACTCGGACTTTGAAACTTGTTTGGCTTGAAAAAGTCATTGCTTCCGGTGTATCGAGTTTTATAACTCGGCCGAGATGGTATGGCTCGTGATGAAATCCGAGCCGTCACCAAAATCAAGCCATTTTTCGCACCCAAGATTAAATGCGCGCGTATCGAGCGACAACTCGACGAAGGATTCTTAATTGAACGTGTGTAATTAATAATGCGAGCCGAGGTCCAAAAGTTCTGTGTCGACACTGAAGAATGAGACTTGAATAATCCAGCAGCAGGCTCTTGTCGCGCGACGACGGAAAAACAGATTGAAAGCGGACNGGGGGGGGGGGGGCGAATTTGAGGGAAATCCGAGCCGGTGAAAATGTGCTAATTGGCTCGATAAGTTGTGGGAAAAAGATCGCGAGTTGGCACTTTGCTAGGAAACAAATATTTTTTGGCACTCATCCTGCAGTGTTGATAAAGTTTAATAATCGACTCTGCTGGGTACATGTTTGAAAGGAATTCATCGCGGATCTCGCGGCAGCAGCTGGAATGTTTCGATTTTTTCATAATTACAACTCGACTTTTCTTTGCCGCGAGGGAAAAAAAAATATATACATTCGCTTGGATATGTTAATTTTGTCAAATTCCATTTTTTGCAAACTTGGCGGCCACTCGATTCGTACCAGACGATAGTTATTTACCGTGTATAGACGGACGAGGATCTCTCAACGCTCATCGTCCATTTCACCACTGGCTTTGGCCAGAGCGCGGAGGAAAAAACATTATTTGGCAGCGCGCCCGAGCATATCTCGCGCGAGCAGCTCTCGAGCCCTTTTCTCGATCACGCCAAAATCCTATCTCGGTTATCCCCTTCCCTCCCCCATTATCCATATCCATTTATTGAAATAGTTTCTCGTTCTCGGTTTTTTCTCGGTTTTATCTCGGTTTTATCTCGGTTCCCGCGACCCGCGCGCGGCCCACGACGCGAATCAACAGCACCGCGTTCTCGCAGCCGCAATGTTCGTACATTATTCTATTCAAATCCTTATGCCTTTGAGTCTATAAACGCGTTGCTTCACTCTCAACGCAATAAAGAAGAAGAAAAATCGAACGGGTCGATAAATTTCTCGTGCTCGTAAAACATTAATAACAATAATAAATACTTCAATATTTATAACATTAATAATGGGCTCTGTGTAGCAATATAGTATTAACATTATTTAACAATAATAATTGTTTGAAAAGAAATAATAAACGGATCAACGGATCCAAGTATTTTTGATAAATTCCTCGGCCTCGATTTAAATGATCGCGAGGGACGATTATTATATAATTATTTTATTGAAAGAGGATTGTCCAAGATTTCATTTGATATTCTTTCTCAATGGTGGCGTTTTTTGGCACTCGTATCGAATTCGCATAATTGGCAATGAGCAGAATCCCCCGTGTGAGATGGCACACGAATAGGCAACTCGTATAATGCGAAAGACGCGTGGAAGACGTTGCTCTAAATTCGAAAAGCGATTCACACAAAAAAACAATCTCTCCCAAGTTGCCGATACTTTGGGTTTCCTCTTTTTACGTTGTCGCGACCCGATAATGACGATACGCGAATAAGGAAAGTTTCGGCAACGATTGACGCGAAAAATAAATTGATCCCATAAATAGTCGATCGCGCTTGAATCGGCGAATGAAAATTTATAGTTATGAATGCGATGCGTGTGTTTTTAGACTCGCGTCTCGTTGTAGGAATTGAGAGGCCGCGGACGTTGTTTATCGGCCGGAAGGTTAAATACGACGCTCGGTACGGCGGCAATGTCTCGAGCGTCAACGAGGCGCGAGTCGGATCGCGAATTTGGATGAAAATTGGTGATTGCACCGGCCGCAGCAGCGCCATCGCGTTGGGACGGCTGTAATACATGTTGGGGCTGCTGGGGCACGTGCGAGCTACGAGTGTACGAGGACGACGCGCCCTGATCGCTGATCGAGGTCGTCGAGGCGAGAATTCGCCGACCGCGTACCTGGTAACGCTGTGGATAACAACGGCCGCAACAGGACTGCAACAGACCGCCACCGCCGCCGCCGCCGCCACCGCCTCGGGAGGCTGTACTGTGCGCCGGTGATGTGAGCGGCGATGGCGAACCCGGCCTCTTGGGTGCACCGTTGAACGGCACTTCCATCTCGACGAATTCACGATCCTGCAACATTTTCAACAACGACCGATTAGCATTTCGTTTTTTTTTCATTATCACGCTCGCTCCGTGAGCGTTATCACTGGAAGGAGCAAAAGGAGGAGGAGAACGATCTCGTTTACGAGGCTGCACGCGCACGCGGCCCATAACCGTTATCCCCGCATTATAGCAGGTACTCTATGGACGGTATGTGCGAACATGGCCCGGCGGAAATCGATATCCGCGATCGTGTCGGCAGATAAAATCTCTCTCGTTCTTTCCGAAGCAAAGTCTATAGGCGCGCGCGGGTGAGCCAAGAAATAGCCGAGGCGACATTGGGCCCGCGCGCTGTCTCGAATAGTAATGAAAAGTGTTTGCGCCGAAAGGATTGATTGAGCCGGGCAAAATAAGTAGAGGAAAGCACGCAAACGCGGCGTTTGAGTCGCGTTGGCCCATCATCGCGGATTCTACCGCATTAATTTAGCCTTTGTCGCCCGCGTTTTGATTCATCAGCGGAAGCATTTCAGCAGCAAATATTTGTGAGAGAATTTTCAACAAATGCGAATATATCGCGTTTGGATCGGTTGCGCGCGGCAAAGTATATAAATCAAGGGCTTTTTTTTCCTTTAATTGGCGCGAGCTTGATCAATGGGGCCAAGGTTATTGTTTCCAGCAGTCGCAGCAGTCCAGGCAATTTTAATGAGCGAATGAAATGTGAAAAAATTCATCAGGGATGCACGAGCCTTTTCCTCATCCTTTTTTTCTTCGTTATATTCTTTTCTTTTGCAGAAAAATTCTATTTTCGTGGGATATGTTGAGCGAGCGAGCGCGGCGCAAGGTTAAATTATCGATAAAGTATATAGACGACGGGGGATTACGCGCGAGTATACGCGCGCGCGCGGCCTTGGTGAATAATGTCAGAGCAGCGCGGATAGTGCAAGGTCAGCTATATTTTAACAAACTGCGAAAAGGCGGACGCGGCAAAGGGTTTTCATCCAAGTGGCTATTAGTGGATCGTTAACGAGCTATAATTAATTATAGGCATCCCATCGGATGGATATTATGGAGGACGAGATGACAATGCGGCCGACAGCGGCGTGTTTCCTCGTGGCGGCAGCTAGCAGCGGAGGATCCGAGAGCTGCTCGCAACCCTCGCGATGGCAAATATCGCTTCTATTATATTGTCAAAGGAATAAGGGTTATCAACGCGCGACAAGCTCCTGCGCCCAGCATCCTCGATCGATGTCGGCATCGCACCTTTATTTTTCTCCCTATATTATTTTTCAAAGGTCACAGAGCCATTTGCCGCGAATAATTATATTCCAACGAATTAATCATCTTGGATACTTACGGTAGTCTTTTCAAGACATCGCAAAAGATGATGATGCTGAAGCTCGAAAATGTCCTCCTCTCTGTAGCTGTCGTCGGGAGCGAGGCCGCTCTCGAGGGCGGCGAGCCTCGCTTCGGCGGCTTTCTTCTTACTCACGAACGCAGCGCCGCTCGATGCCTTGGCTATCCTGATCCTCGCGAGTCTCGCTTTCTGCAAAACAAATTGCAAAATTTTGATTTTCGAGAGGGAATATTTATCAAACAGAAAGCAGCGCTATTTTGTTGCGCGAATCGACATTCATCGCGCGGATCGGGGATTCTCGGAGAATCCGGCACGCGCGCGGGACTGGAAAATGCTCATTATCGCTGCATTACTGTCTTTATTCACTCGGCAGCAACCGCGCAGGCTGCTGCGGTGCATGCGTTGTTTAGCCATCTGCACGCCTCCAAAGACTCGTATTAATAACTTTATTAGATATTTTCGGACTCGAGAGGTAAATATTTGTAGGAAAAAACAAACTTTGAGTATTGTTCGTAATTGGTGAAGGATGGCGAAGCTGCAGCTGGTTCCACAGGCAAAATAAACGCGAGCGCCAGTAGGAATCGAACCTCGTTGCGATTAACAAAATATACAGCAGGCACGCCGCGCGGGCGTCTGAAAAATTCTATTCTTTTGACGCACCCGCGTCCGATTCCATTTTTTTTCTTTTTTTTTTCTCATCAAACTAACATCGAACATTTGGCAAGGTTTTTCATCTCAACTTTCAACTCGATGAATAAACATGAAAAGCCGTTATCCCCGGCGTGCAAATATATGTGATCCTCCGAGTCTGGTCGCGCGTTATTTTTTTCTTCTCACTCGCGTACTCCGGAGGATCTCTCGTACAGATGTCTCGCCAAGATTTCGTTTCTTTGGCCAACGCTGCTGCGGTGAGAGATATACACGGACAAGTGTATTTGTATAAGAAATAAAAAGGATAATATCTCTGGTTCACCGCGAGACGCGCGACGAGATGTGCAAAATGTGATTTTATTCACAAAAGTCAAAAGTCACCGGACTCGCGCGGGCGTATTTTATTTTCTCGTTGGATTTCATGGTTCGACGGCGTGTCTCTCGGTCCCGGCGGCCTCGGGGGCGAAATTTTTCATCATTCAGGAGCTGCCGCTGGCCGACAAAGAAAAATTCTCTGTATATCGTAGCGGTGCGAGAAGGCGGCGCGGGAAGGAAAGCGAGGGAGGTATTGTGATGCGTGTGCCGGCGGGGAGCGCGGCGGAAAGGCAACGATCGCGCGGCGAGGGTTCGTTCTAAGAATAGCACGGACCACCGAGTTAAAGAGGGGTCGAAGTGCGTCTCTGGCGCCAAGTGACAAATCACAAATCGTTAGTGATCTCATTTGGCGCTCCCTATAATACTTTCGGCCTCTTTCCTCCTCTTATCCCTTTGAATTTAATGAGCCGTTCACGCACTGCTTTCTTCGTACGAGCCGCTCGTCGCCCGCTCCGCAACTTTTTCAATCAAATTCAACGAGACTCGACAGTTTCGTCCGAGGGACCAAATATCGTCATGGAAGCGAAATGATATTTTTTTGAAAAATGGAAACGGTCCAGCAGCGGTCACGACTCGGAAGCGCGCTCAAATTGCCCGTGTGACGTTTTTCGCACCGAGCGCGCGCGCGCTCGCGTACGCTTCGCTTCCGCAGACACGACGAGACTTTGAGCAAATGGAGTAAAAAGCGAGCGGCGGCCCACGCGCGCGACCGAGGCCACGAAATTTGTTTTGTCGATCGAGTTTAACGAGTTTCATGAGAGCTCAACTTGACCCTATAACGCGCACGGAATCGAAATCTTGGCCGCCCCGCCGCCACCGCGATGTCATTTGTTTTACGCAACATGCGCGACTCGTCATAATTATATAATTGATTCTCGGATTGAAATAAAGGTAAAAAAAAAATCTTGGCTGTGGAACGAGGATTCATAGCGCGAGGGGATGAGTCCCTGCGGAAATTCATATTTACGGACCCCGCCGACCTCCATATGCGCTTTACTCATCTCCTGCTTATTCCAATTTTTCTATCGCGCGGATTGGTTCATCTTTGCGCGCGGGGTCGTTGAATTTCAACGCTATCGCCCGAGCAGCAAAGAGCATCAGGAAGAAAAGTTGGGAGGTATGAAATAGTGGTAATGAACCGAAGCAGGTGGCTGTTGGCGAATAGCCAAACCAAACGTCTCGCGTTCTCGTGACTCTTGCACGAGCGAAGAGCCTCTTGTGCTCTCTCGACAGCAGTTTGGCCGAAAAATGCACACGCGACGTTGATTCTCACCACGAGGAGACTTTCCACCGGTTTCGCAATATATGATCCCCCGTATCGCGTCGCGCGCGATTGACGAGCAACGCCACACGCGTGTCATTCGTATATGCACTTTCTTTTTCTCCGCATATTTTGCATAGCATTTGAAATATAAACAAGTTGGAAAGTGGTCAATTGCTCGGATATAAGGAGTTTGTCAAGGCGAAGAAGCATTTTTTCCTCTCGTTGGAGATTCAAGCGGGAGCTATGTAAAAAGGAAAAAGAAAACAAAGGGAAATACGAAAGAGGAATTTTATTCTTGGCTGAGCGAGAGACCGGGATGAGAGTTGAGAGGGACAAAAAAAAAAAGACTCGTCGTGCACAAAGAAAGGTATATAACAAAACGATATGCGCGGAGGAAAAAAGAAAAGATTTTTCTTCTCTGTGCGATGATAACGGAAAACTGTATTCTCTAGTGCTGTTTTGACCATCATTATATTTCATCGAGAGGACAAACAAACAATTAACTCGATCGAAACGACGATAATTGGCCGGGAGAGGTTTCATCGAAACTGGAGATGATTTTCAATTGTGTATAGACGAATGGAAATTTCGACCTATGAAATAAATTGAATCGCGCGGTTCTCGACTCTTTTCAATATATAGTTTGCTCCAATGTTTGTTGGCATTACGAGGGAGCACTAGACTCGGCCTGATTGCGAAAAGAAGAGGAGCAGGAAGAAAGCAGCAGGGGGATGAGGAGAAAACTCAACGAGCGAGTACTCGGCACGCCAAGGGATATTTCCATGTTACAGTCGATCGCAAGGTTTGCCTTCGTTTGCACAGCTTATTATATTTCTTCTCATGAGGCGGTTTTCATCGCGAGCAAACAGCAGACACTCGCGCGATTCGGAGAATGCTGGGAGAAGAAATTGCAATGAAATTTTTTGTTTGCAATTTGTTGCAGCATATTAATATGTAGAGGAAAAGCAACAGCCGCGCGTGTAACCTTTTCGCAACCTTTAGAGATGTTGGCGCGGCGGCGGCGGCGGCGGCGGCGGCGGGGTGTGCTTTTGGCACGAGAAAGGCCAGGCCTTTTTTCGTTTGACCGGAGGACGTGTAGCAGCAGCAGCAGCAGGTATATAAAATGTAAGACTTTTGCCTAGTAAAACCGCGCGCGCGGCTCGGCAATTGCACGAGAAAACTTGTTCGCTTTTCTTCCGTCGTCAAATTTTTTTCTCTCCCGCGTTTCGTATCGTTTTTTCCTCTCGACGTTTTTTTTTCTGACATGAACGTGACGCGCGCTCGCACCGACCAACTTTTGTCATAAAAAGGAGAAAAAAAAATATTATGGCTCGGTTGGTCTCATATAGACATTGCTCTTGTGTGCGCGGCAACCAGACCCAACTCGAATGAAATTCAGCTCCTTTTTTATGTCCTGCTTCTTCCCTTACAACTTATTCATACGCGGCAGCAGCACACGTTTGTTTTAATATCCAAAAGTCTCTTAACCCTTTTGTACGTGTCTCCCCGCGTTTCAATGATAAATTAAACATTTGAAAAAATGCTCTATATTTCCATGCAAAAGTTTTAATTTCATTGGAACGCGGACGCGAAGAAGGAATATTGCAAGATATTTCATACGCATAAGGATCGAATAGATTAATGGAGTGGTTAAGAGAGTCCATTGAATCACTTTGCGGTTACAACGAATTTCCTTGCAATTTCCCTTGGGCGAGGTATAGTAACCGATTGTGACGGTCAAGACCGACATAAATGCAACTCTATCGAGCGGCGTCTGCATACGAACGCGTACGAGGCGATCCGGCCCAATTGAACCGATTCGATCGCCACTTTTTTTACAAACAAAAAGAAATTTCAAACTGATTTTTCATTATTCATTTTGTTTTGTTTTTTTTTTCTTTGGAATTTTCGCTTTATTTAGCATTTTCGCTCGACGCGGAGATCGATGCTGTACGTACTATGCGCGCGATTTGCCCATATATAGACGCCTATATGGATAGCGGGCTGCGTGATACGCTCGCGGCTCATTCATCAAATCTCCTTGGCGGAAAGTACAGAACGATTTTCCGCTCCGCGCGGAGTTTGCTCGCGGTAAATGAATAGAGAAGCTTATACCGCGAGAATTTATAGAATTTTTTATAAATTCTCGCTGCACGTTGGTTTCGGATTGGGAGACAAGTGCATGCGATTGGACGAGTACGCAAATAGTGCGTCGGACGTGTCGCGCGAGCGTCCGGTCTAATTTTGAAAGATATATAGGACGGCGGGGCAGCGCGATCGAGAGCCCCGCTATTTGTGCCTATAAAAACGAAACAAGTATTTAGACCTCGCGCGCGGTTAAAATAGTTGTAGATAAATATATTGGAGATGGAAAGGGGTGACTCACCCTCTGGGCCTTTCTCTTGTCGGCTCGTTGATTCTGATGATAAATCCGACTGAAATTGCTGACGATGACGGGCACGGGGAGGGCTATTACGAGCACTCCGCTCAAGGAACAAACCCCACCTACGACCTTTCCCGCGATCGTTTCCGGCACCATATCGCCGTAACTGCGCATAAAATACAATCATCATTCATTTTATTTATAAATATATTTTATTTATTAGTCCATTGGGTCGTTCGAGCGCGCGCGCGCGCGACCGCGGGATCAATATTTTTATCCTTGAGGAATAATCGCGAGGCATGCTCGAACCTTGATGCGGAACAAAATAGCAAGAGCTATAAGTCGCGATATGCGAGTATGCGGATGCAACTTTGTAAAAATAAAAAGCAGGCCAACGATCGAAATGTTACGGGCAGCGTCATCTACGTAAGGGCGCCCTCCCTCTCTCTCGCGCGCGCTGCAAAAGTTGCAAGCTCCGTGTGTGTGTGCGTAAAAGTTGGACACGTAAGGCCATCTACTCGGCGCGCGCGAGAGCCGTGTAAAATAAGTGGCTCCGTACGAGGAGAGTTTCGTGTGTCACACAAAAGCCAACGACTCGAGTTGCTCGGCGCGCATAGGCCGCCACCGCGGCGAAACAAGATCGATATTTTTTTTTATCTGCTCGCATCCGCGTGGAGCAGCAACGAGGTGGAAAAAATGTTGCAATCTTTTCTGGACCACCTTGAGAGAATAAATGTTGCGCGAAAGGTGGCTGTCCGTTCGCGAGGCTCATCCCCGCACGCGCGTCTCGCGGTATATCGTTGAAAGGAAAAATGTGCTAATTGGCGAAACCTCGCGCGCGGTTCTCGCGTCATTACGAAAAAAGCACACACGCGCGCACGTACACGGAGACGCGCGGCTCAAGCGGCTCGAATATGGGCTAGCGGTGCACGCGCTCCGTTTCCCTTTTCTTTTCTCTTATTCTTTAACGATCATAAAGCAGGTGACACACGGCTCGAGCGACGTGCACGCGCGGAAGGTAAAGGAAAACATTTTTTATCGAAAGCCCGCGCCCCAGCAGGAGGAAAGCCTCGCACAATTTCTACAAAATAGTATTTGTTGTAAATCGTATCAACGTAATGATCGGAATAATTTGCATGCGAGCAGGATATTTGAAAATCAAAGAACGTATACAAAGAGCAGCGCGCGGGCTTGATGCGAGAGATAATGAAGTCGAAAGGGAGAGCTCGCGAGATATCGTCTTGTAATAAGGTAAATTTACAATCGTGGCTCGTGTTTATCGATCGTCGCTGCGGTGGCAGCAGTCTCTTTTGAGTAAGCCTCGCGCGAGGAAAGGAGAAAGGGTGGCTCGTGCGGGTTCGCCTCAGACACCAAGTGGGCTGCTAATGAGTATGTCGTAAACACGCTAGCGAGCAACCATTCCATGGAGCAAAAAAACACACACACAGACACGAGATGGAAAAAAAAAATGCATTCGTATACAACTTTTGATTCGGTGGACGAGCAGAAAACTTTTAATTGATGAAATTTTTCCAATTTCGTGAAAATATCTGTATATCGGGGCGGGGAACAGGATTGCGCGCGTCAGAAGCGCGTTATATGCGATTGTGCAAGGGCAAAGACGTAAGAGCGGATAATGCAGGGGGCGGGTGAGAATAAAGTCGTCACCCGGCGTGTACGTCAAGGTCATTTCGACACGAGACGGACCGCGCACCGTCGCATCTAGGGCACATAAATCCATGCGGCGTTTAGCGGCGCGAACTAAATTGTCCCTACGGCGGCGATATATTCGGCAACATGGACAAGCACCGCAATTCTCGAGAGTTACTTGGCTCGACAGCAACCAACAACCGAACGATCGAAGGATCAATCGCGCGTACATGCGCTGCTATTCCTCCGCGGGGATGCGGACCGAAATGAAATGAATTTCGTTACGAATTTGGAATAATTATGCGACGCAGAGGTACTCTGCGATGTACGCGAGCTCCGAGGTTTTGCCTGAATTTCGGTGAAATGGGTTTTGAAACGCGGTCGCGGGCCGTCGTTGCTTAAATATGCTGAAATAATTGGGACGCGGAAACCGCGCGCGCGAGAGTGTTCCGGAGGGAGCTTTCGAGCCGAGTCGAAAGAGCGGAGAGAGACAATTTTTCGGCGCTCTGCGCACTCGAAAAAATGCTCTATTCGAGTTGTCGCGCGATGCTGCTGTGCGAGTGCTTTTCCAAGACGCGATGCATGCAGGGAGAAAGAGAAGAGAATCGCGCGCCGAGTGGTAACGAGGGCGCCTCGACGGAGCAGGTGACGAGCGCGCGCGGCTATAAAGAGGAGAATAAATTTCGAGTTGAGAAAATTTGGTGGGTATTGGGCGGCCGCGCCCAAAAGTGCCTTTACGGCCCGGCCAAACAGATCGATACGCGAAATATACGGTGTGCTTCGAAGCGCGCGCGATGCTCGAGGTAGCAGCGGTCGAGGTGGCTTTCTCGCATTACCGCGGAGAGCGAACGCGCGAGGGATAAAATATCTTGGCGAAAGAGAAATGAAGCGCGGGGAGCGAAATTACTACCAGCTGCGGATCAACCTCGTGCTTTTTTCTCCATCAATCGTCCTATTTCCCCCCCGCATCATCGACGCACCGCTGCTGACCTCTCAAATAGAAATTCCATCCGATATATGATTATTGAGTATTTTTTTCCCTTTTCTTGCGCACACAAAAATTTGGTGACGCGCGATTAATTGGCGGCCGGGGGCGGGCTCGTAAATTTAGCCAATTGGAGGAGGTATTTGTTTCCGTGCATATAAAGCCGCGCGCGGGTGTTGGATGCTGGGATACGCGCGCGGCATAGCCAACAAAAAGCGGGTTGAACTTGGTATAATGAGGCAAAGTGCAAAGTGGTGTGTGCGCGCCAATCGTCATATGGGTCAGAGCGAATGTCTCTCGCGCGCGGGTTCGTGACTGGCGTTGAGCCAGAAACCGGAAGTCCGCGACCTACAACGTGCCGAGAGTCTCGTTGGCGCGCCTATAACTATGTACGTATTCTCATCGCCCCACAATGGGTATTCAAGAGGGTTCAACATTTTTTTTCCCTCTTCCACTTGCTCGCGCGGTTAAAAATATAACAGCGGGCAAATAAATGTGCGGTGGTTTTTGAGCGGAGCCGCGATGGGTGCGAAAAGCTCGATCGCTACTCCGCCCTACCAAGGAAATGCGTTGGAAGCATTTCGTATTGTTAATTGGCCTCCTCTTCCATAATCGGCGCGTATTACACGGATTGATACGATTCGATACTCGCGCGCGCTGCGTTACGAGCTAAAAATAAATGAAACCTACAGCTTTGTCCATCTCGCGCATCGTTAATCAAGGGGGGGTGCGATAATGCTCGGGGCGATTATCGAGAGAAAAATAATGGAGGCGCGAGCATGCAGGGAAATAAAAAAAAAGGCAAGCGGACGAGTTATATATAGAGGCGCGTGCGCGCGCGCGGTGCAACAAAATTATATTCGCATCAAGGCGATAAATATCAAGTTTTGGAATGCGACGAGGATCGGAGAGATGGCGGCGGCGGTGGCACCTGTTGATTCCGCTGCTAAAGGATCAAAGTTTGGTATAGGCGGAATAAAAAGACAAGACTCACCCGAGGGTGGTCATGGTGACGATCGTGTACCAAAAGGCGGCGGGTATGGAGGTAAAGTTGGTTCCCTCGACGTTTTTCTCGGCGTAAAACATGACGGTTGCGAAAATAATGATGGCCATTGCGAGTGAAAAAACGAGAAAGCCGAGCTCGGAGGCGCAAGACTTGAGGGTATAACCGAGAATACGGAGACCCTGCGAGTGTCGTGAAAATTTGAATATACGGAAGACGCGAAATACCCGGAGGGTGACAAAGGCGCCGGAGACGTCGTCGTTGTCGGTGATGCCGAGGCCGATGTAGTAGGGCAATATGGCTACCACGTCGATTATCGACATGACGGATCTGGCGAACTTGCACCTACTGGGAGCCGCGTACAACCTTAAAAGATATTCAGCCGTAAATATCATGACGCATGCTGTGTCGAGGCAGAAAAATACGATCTTGTAACGTTCCCCGCATGACAATGTGCCAGCGCGTCCGGGACGATTGCCGCATGGCACAGTCTCCACCACGTTCGCCAATACGCTCACGGCAATGAAGAAACCGGTTACGTAATAAAAAACGAGAGCGGCGGTGGAGATGTGCGGATTTTGAAAGGCTCGCCACATCTTCTGCCGGATGTCGGTGAGATGCGGCAAATTTTGATCGCCGTTCTCGCTCAGCTTGTCGTCCATGAGTCTCTCGGCATTTTCTCTCTTACGATCCCGATAATCCTCGTAACAACAGTCACCTATTACGTCCGGCAGTATACCGAAGAAGGCCAATTCCTCGTCGTAACTCGTCAGGCACTCGTGCTTCGGATAATGAAGCTTACCGGTCCTATAATAATTCAATATGTGACGGAATATGTCGGGATCCCGGTCGAAAAAGTATTCCTTGCTGTCTTCGTCGTAAAAGAATTCCCGCTCGTTCGAACCGAGCAACGTGTCCGGATACTTTTCTAACGTATTTCGCCAAGTTTCGAAACGACGACCGCTCACGTTTATCAATAATTTTTCGTCGTCCGCTTTTCGACGATCTTTCGGTATCGGCGGCGGTGGCAACGGATGAGTAGCTATCGGTACCCAACCGATCGCGGCCGCCCGAGCAAACGGCAGCCATGCCGCCACGGACGCCATCGCCTTTTACCAAATAAATACTATTTACCCCCCGCGATATACATTTTTTCCTTCTTCTTTATAACTCAAACACTTTTCAATTATCGGCAGAATTTACTGCTGCTGCTGCTGCTGCTGCTGCAGTGGTCGTCGCGGCGGGCGCGCTCCTAACGCGCTGTCGTCCCTTTCATTGCGTCGGGGTTGCTTCTTCTTCACCGACCGACACGACGACCTGGACCACGACGACGATAACCAACTTTTCACCGAATTTGACCTCATCGTGGCTCAGCATTTGCCAATTATCCCTGTTCCCCCTGAGACGCTATACATTTGCCGGCGGCTCTCGAGCATCTCGCCATCATCAAAATGCCTCTTTTTTCCCTCGACATTATCCTCAAAAGCCCCAAACTTTCTTTACTTTTAATATTTGTCCCGACGTTTTGGAAATTTATCATTCCGTTTGATTATTATCATATTATTATTATTATTTCAACGCAATGATTTAGATTTCAGGTTGGAGACGAGACGCGCGATGCTCGTGCTGGCCGTCGGGTGCTGCTCTGCTCGTCGAAACGAGCAGCGAGCAATGATTTACTACCACCACCGCCGAACAGGGCATCCTGCTGTGTTGTGCTCGAAAGACTGTCTCTCGCGTTACTACGAAAACAAGCCCGCTTCCGTAATTTCGTTGCCGTCGCACGCGCCAACACGTTCGAGAATTTCGGTATCTCGTTTTTCACGCGCGCGGTCCCGCTCGCCCTCGAGCGGCTACATTTAGAACGACTGCGATGTACGTGTGTCCGCGCGCGCGAGCCACTCTCTCTCTATACACTCTGCTTACACGATCGGCCCGAAAATCATCCTCGTTATTTACTACCCAAGATGGCCCTGTACAGATTTTTCACTCTTGGCGCCCGACAACTTTCTTCACCCGCGACAATGCAATATATGGAACGAAACAAACACTCGCATTAGTTTTGGCGCGATGGTCGCCACGCGCGCGTCTTGCACGCTCGAAATGTTTGCACGCACTGCTGCTCCGCCGAAAGCCTCTTTCTCGCCGCACACGCGAGCTCTTGCGCTTCTTGGCGCTTTTTAATATACACACGGAGAGACACACTGGCAAAAACGGCCTCGGTCTCCCTCTCTCCGTCGCTCCCGCGATGCTGCTGTGCCGCTTCGCAACGCGCTTCGTATTTATTTTTATTGTTACTCCGCTACTACGTTTCGAGAGGCGGCAACGCGGCGACGGAGACACCGGTGAGGTTTCTTTTTTTCTTCGCAGCCCCACCGGCTCTTTTTCCTTCGATATCTAGCATTAATTTTTCTTTCCCTTCCTCAAACAACGACGCAGCTACGCGCTAAAGAATAGTAGATTCTTGTAAACCACTCGTTTCATGCATTCTCGTGTCATGTGTTAACGAAAAGAGCTGCCCTGCTCGAAAAACGTGCGACATGGCGCGTCTCTCGATTTTCGGTTTTTAATCAGAGGACGAGGGGTGACACGGACAACTCGTTGATACTCATCGCGCCTCCCCTTATCGTGTGTTTGTGTGTGTGTGTGTTGGAGTGTGTGAGTGTGTCCCTTTCGCTATAACGAGAAAATCGAGCGTGCGGCAACAAGCAGCAGGGAAATTTGTAATCCTATTTGGTAGACGAGGTTTCTCGAAAATTCACGGTGCGCTATTGGTACGTGAGAATGAAAAAGAGCAAGACCCCGCTGCTCGATGGGTCACTCGCGACTGGCGACTGACGAAGCTTTCGCTATCGGGGCGTCTCGCGTCTCGCGTCTCGGCAGCCAGCCAGGCTACCCTCGCCTCAATTACGCGCGCCCTCTGCCTCGTACGCCGCTCACCATCTCATCGCGTTCCCTCGCCCGCAGCTTTATACCCCAGCTATGGACCCTTTCTTTGAGCTTTTCCCCGCCGCCGCCATCCCCGTCCCGATGCTGCGACCAACAAGTTTCAATTTTTCTCGCCATTTCCAGCCAAAAGAGCCTCAAATGCCCGAATGCTCGAAATAGTAGCGAAAAGGTGCAGCAGCAGCAGCAGCATCGGGACGATGAGCACGCGTCTCTCTCGCGACAAAGCTCTCAAAGTACCAAATTGATTTTTACAGAAGCTCGTAGGTGGCGACGTTCGGCGTCACACCGCCGCATCGCAATCCGTTGCCCGGGCAACTCTCGCTCGCTCTCTTTTCCTCTTTGGTGACGTCACACACGACGGCACCCCGTCAACCAGCGCGCCCCCGTGCCTGCCTGCCTGCGCGTACTCATCTCCCTCCCTCCGACTCGGCGCGCGCGATCAGTAGTATCACTCGGTCACTCCGCCGCCGACGAACCATCTCCCCTGCTGCTCCGTTCCATTTAATTCACACTCTCGAGTCCTCGGCAGATTCAATGGCTCGAATCTCGCTCGATGATACTTTTATGAGGCTCATTCTAGCAACGATTCAATGGGAAAAAGATTCAGAGCAAAATGAGGGGATCAAAGTTGTCCCTTGCGAGGCGAAAAAAAAAAACAAAATCGTCCTATATGTACGCGCGAAAATAAAGATTCGTGTCTCTCGAGCCTCGCGAGCCACGCGACCCAGCTGCTTCAACGAGAGTAAACTTATCCCGGCGCTAATAAACACGAGAAACCGCAAACTCATAAATACGAGTGGCTACTCTTTCATTCGGCGACAGTTGCCTCTAGATGTACAATCCCAAAGGTAGAGATCAAGAGAGAGCGAAAAAAAAAGTAGCACAAAAAGCTCGAAAAATTTTCAACCGCTAATTGCGCTTGACGAGCTCCTGACCGCAGTTTATTTTGTTTCACGATTTTCACGATTATTCATTTTTTAGGAAAGCTTTCGAGCGATTCATCGATGTACGTGGCTTGAAATTCTCAACACCCGCCCAAAGTTTGAAGGGTGACGACCATAAATGTGAGAGAGTGGAAAGATAATCAGAGTCGAGTGGAAAGAGTTTCGATTCTCGCCACTACCGGCTTGCACATCGCTCCGATCGCGTTCTTACGCGCTCCGGGATTGCACCGCGTGAGTGCTTTCCATTTGGAGCGCGTACAGTGCAGTCGGATAATGCACATGATAAAATCGTGCAGTTGTTGCATTATCGAAATTACGTACCGGGGGCATGGAAGAATCTAATGAAGAAAAATCGAGTCGGATAAAGAGCCTCGCGCCATCTTTCTTATGCCCGCAGCAAACTACGCGCGTTCTTTCAATCTCAACTTGTCTAACCTTAAAGTATATAGCTTGCGATATTGGGAAAGAGTCGCTCGTTACGATTTACTCATTATTTCGATTGATATTTATTTCATCTTTTTCCCCAAATATTTACATGTTGACCGGTCGAGAGTCTCGTCGTTTAAACTCTTGTCTCGCAAGTTTATGGACGTCGCAATTATATATATATACAGTTGATAAAGATATTCGGTAGCTGTACGAAAAAGAACGACGCCGACGTTTCTCTTTCGCTACCGGTGGTTTAACTCTGTACAAGAATGGAGCGGCGGGTTATGCGGCAATGCGATTTAAAAAGATGAAATGAATGGAAATATAGTAGAAAAAGGGACATGCGTTTGCATATATGGAGCGATGAATCATTGCTAATTTGATCGACGTCAAACTATTTCATATGTAAAAAGAACAACTCGAGGAAAAATACTTTTCGCTTTGGGAAAGCGTTATCGCGGCGCGAAGGTATATAAAACGATTTGGTATTTAGGTTAAAATTAAAGCGGAGGTTATACCGAAGCGAAGAACGAGATGGAGGATGACCACGTGAATTTGTTGAATCGTCCGATGCTCCGCCGACGGAGCCGCGCTGCTACCTCGCGAATCACGGCATCTCCTGGAATCCGTCAGAGTCCGCGCGCCGGAACGTTCTTTCCGTCCGCGTACTGAGAAGAAATAAAAGGAATGTGTCAGCAAACGAGTGTCGAAAACGAGTGGAAAACTCGTTGGTAACGGAAAAAGAGTCGTACCTGCGGCGCGCTCGGTGGGTCGTAAATTCTCCTACTCATTCGACTTTTTTCGATCGCTCTGGATAATAATAAATTGAGAATGAACTCGATGAATTATAAAAAGAATGCGGCCTGTTGTGAAAATAAAAAGTGTATCCCGTTTAATTGATAATTAGACGACTCAATATTTATTTCAATTATTTTACAATTTTATTTTCACAACGGTCGATTGTTCAATTGTTTATTCTCTTAGGGGTAACTCGATCGCGCGTCAACATCCTCACCTCGTTGTTTTTCTTGAAAATGAAGCGGCGCCTTGGCAACGACGCGAGACGTTGATTCTTCTGCGAGGTTATCCTCCTCCTCGTTGTTCAATTCTTGTTCTTCCTTAATCGGACTATTTGCGTACTTTGATGTCTTGACCGTGTATGATGCAGTCTCGCTAAACGTCTTATCATCACCATCACCACCACCACCATGCTCCAATTCCGAATTCATCACTTTATCGTCATTCGCTTGAAAATTATAACCCGTCTCCATTTTCACGTGCTCATCCGATGATCTGAAAATAAACAATATCAACTGTCATTAATTTACTCATTGCGTCGTTGTTTCATCGATCCGTATCCCGTAAACTAAGCGCGAAATCCTTTTCCTCGAGTTTACCATGCACTAACGAATTATCGTTTAAAGATCAAGTTTATTTTCTTGTCTTTCAAAGCGGAATCACAGAGCGGGTAGACGCCGATACTAAAAACACAAACAACAATCGCACAACTGTGTATCGTTTTCTTTTTATTTATTAAACGAAATAAAGAGATGCCATGCAAACAAAGGTAATTGGTGAGACGCTCCCCCCTCCCTCCTGTCATTGACGAACCTCGTTCTTGGTAATTATCGTGCAAAAATTTTTTTTACTCGATATTTCTACTCCTCCGTTCCTCTCTCTCTCTCTCTCCCCCAGCCCGCCCCGCCTCAGCATCAACGATGAGCTAATTTTCCAAGTCGATCGTCGATCCTTGTATATTTTTATTATTTTTTTTACACTTGATTGTTGGAAGAGAAAGGAGCAAGGATGAGTACAACGGAAAAATGAAAAGCAAAGTCTAATCGAAGGTTATGAAACGAAAACGAAATGATATTTTACAGTGTATTAGCAGTTATACCGGTAGAATTTAATTAACGCGAATGGTACTTTTTCTTTCAATCGTTTTCATATATTTTTGTTTATAATCGATTATAATACAGCAGCTGTTTCATCGGGATGATTGACTGCCCTCTATTTATTGCCCTCACAATAGCTCGATCGTCGCGGAACCTGCTGGAGCGGTGTTTGCCCGAGACAAATCTCGTGCAAACTTTTCCGCAATCTCTCTATTTCTCTCTCGCTTTATCGTACGCCAATATATAATAGTCGTCGAGCGAGCCGGTAAATAAATCAATAAAAGTATCGACAGAATATTGGTTGCATGGAATTTCATGATTTGTTTTGCATCACATTTCGAATTGAACGTTTATTTGATAATTATGTTGCTCATTTTTGAGTTGTTGTATAAATAAACGACAAGTATACCTAAGAGCTTATTAGGTATTGGAAAAAGCTATAGCATTGGATACACGAACGAATTCATAAATTTATAATCGTCGTACAATCGATATACATCAATTTTGCATTTTTTCCCTTATTTTTTTACGATATATTTTTGGTCACAGTTTGAATATGCGGGAGGCGAACCGATAATTCATCCTGGGCGCCGATGTTGCGACATAAAAATAAGAATCACCCCCGGTCGGTTGGTCGGTGTGAGTTTGAATCATTGGCTTCATTGTTTGTTGCTGGGCGGTGTACACAGTCACGTTAGATCGACGTCGTTGTCGTCGTCGTCGTCGTCCGCGTACACTCGGCGCGATTGGTTCCTTCTCAACTTAAAACTATGCGACTTTGGACGATCAACGATTTGTTTGTTTGTCCGCTATTGACTATCAACGTGTACGCGGGTGGCTGAGAGAGAGAGAGAGAGAGAGAGAGGGAGGAGAGAAAGAGTCGAGGTTTATCGAGTGTTGCGGTCGATCCTTGGCTGTCATGAGCACGGGAAAGAAAAGTAATAATCATACTAATAATTGTAATGGTAAAATAGTAAAAAGTAAAAGGAAATCTATGGGTGTACCCCGATCGTCTTTTCACATTCCTTGGTACGCATCTTTATTTAACAACGTAACGCACACGCGCTCTCGCACAGCCCAGCCCACCCTCTTGTCTCGATCGCGTTTCATTTTCAATTCATCTCTACACGACTACTCACCCCCCGAAGTCTGACAGGTAATCGGCAGCTTTTTGCGGCCCGTGTTTGTCGGGCAGAAGAAGCAGAAGAGGCACTTTTCCTCCTATTAACTCTTGCTATTCGCGGAATTGACGTCTTCTCTTTTTACTCCACAGTTCGTGACAATCCTGCCATGTTGGCAATTGCGGGGGTGGCATTCTAAAACAAAACAAAAAACCAATATATTTTTTTCGTCCTCGTGGCATTTTTTTTATTCAATTCGCCCGTTTACGCCCTCGTTACGTACTGTTCCGGCTGGATATTCTTCAACCAGGCACTTTTAAGAGCGTCCGAAGCGGTAATGCGCTTTTCCGGATCGAGCTCCAGCATCTTGTCGAGCAAGTCGAGAGCGGGAGCCGGTATGAAGGAAAAGTCTTCTCTAAGGCGACGTCTGTGCGACTTTTTTGGCTTGAGCGTATGCCACAGTGGCAATTTAATAACCGAAGGCCACACCGCCGGCGTAGGTGTTCCGCATACTCGGGATATTATTTCCAACTGCATCATCTCTATGTTTGCCTGTCAAATTGCCTTTTTTTTATTTTCTTTTTTCTCAATTTCTCAAACTCATCCTCGGCTCGAACGAGCACGGTTTTTATTTACCTGAAACAATGGCTTTTTGGAGAACAATTCACCGAGAATGCAGCCGCAACTCCATACGTCGATCGCAGGGCCATAACGTTCCTCGCCGAGGAGCAGCTCGGGCGGGCGATACCAAAGCGTTATAACCTTGTTCGTGTAAGGTCGCTGTCTGTCCTCCGCGTTGTACAATCGAGCGAGACCGAAATCGGCTAGCTTTACTTCTCCCCTAATAAAATCGAGACTCGTCGTTTCAGTCCAACTTTCCGAGACTCGCCGAGCCTCTAATAATTCGAAAAAAAAAAAATAAAGTCTCACCGGTTGTTCATCAAAATATTGGAACACTTGATGTCACGATGGAGAAAATTTTTGCCATGACAATAATTCAATCCGTCGAGAAGCTGCTTCATTATACTGGCGTTGTTCATTTCGTTAAAATTCACCATACCAGATTCCAAGAGACCCATCAGATCGTGATCCATGTATTCGAATACCAGATAAAACGAGCCTTTGTCCTGATAATTAAGACGACGATGCGTTAGTCGTAGGACTCGGTGGAGCGAGAATAAAAGAAAGTACCTTTCGAAAATCCAGGGCGTCCTGCTTGTCGGTGACAATTTCCCTGAGATTGACGATATTCTTGTGGTTGAGCTGACGAAGAATTTTTATTTCTCTCACGGCGGTGATCGGGAATCCCTCTTTCTCATTCTCTAGGCGAACTTTTTTCAAAGCGACCAAAACGGAAGCGCGCTTGTCCTGGGCTTTGTAAACCTGGCCATAAGTACCTTCGCCGATTTGGGCGATTACTTCAAAGACGTCGACGCATCTCTCTCCCCAGTCTTTTCCACCCGAAGCGGACATTGGCGTGTGACAATTGCGGGAGCTTCGTCTTTTCAGGATTTTCGGTCTTTTGAGCTTTGGCTTGGGGGCGACTCGATCCAGAGCGGTTCTCGGTGGAGTCGCCGTTGCGTCGTCCTCGCCGCTGAAATCTTCCGAACCCGGCACAACTGTGAAACAAATTTCCCCACGAATGGTTAAAAATCAATGAATCATCGTAATTTTATGACGAATCATAATAATTTTAGACTCACCAGGCGGCATAGGTAAATCCTTGATACCCTTTTTCAATGGTACTTTCGGAGTGGTCGGTGTCGTCGAGACACTGGTTTTCGGTGGTTGTCCTTTGGCCGGAGGACTGGGCGATCGGCTCGGCGGTGAATCTATGCTCTCGAGATCGTTTTGATTGATGCCCGGGGGCAGCGGCAATTTCGAGAGACTCTTGGTCTTGAAAGAGACGATCGGAGGCTTTGGCGGATCGATAGATTTCAATGGTACCAAATTATTGGGCGTATTGAATTTGGACATGGCGGTTGGTGTCGTCGGGATCGCCGGTGGTGGAATCGAAAGATTTGGCAAATGACCGGTGGCCGTTGTTTGTCCGAGTGTAGAATCTGTCGGGGGCGGCGGTTGCGGGGGTGTACGTCCGGTGGCGATTCCGCCGACGTCGTGATACCCGAGCCCGATATTGTTGGATGGGATGCTCGGGGTCGTGCCGCAACTACTGTTGCTGTTGCTGTTGCTGCTGCTACCGATTATTTGTATAGGAACAATAGTGTTGTTGGTGTTGAAGGTATTTGGCGAATTATTTACAACGACGCTCGGCGATGGATTCGATCGTGGTGTCAAGCCGCTCGCAACGTTGCCCAAACCCGAAATTAAAGCAGCCGGTGAATTGACCATTGGCAGAGGTGGCGTTTTACCCGCGATGCAGTTTTCATCGAGGCTCGCAGGATTTATGGATGGAGGAGGAGGCGGCAGCGGCGGTGGTGGCGGCGCCGTTACGTTCGGCACAGGGATATCGATAATTTCCAACGACTGAGCGCCAGCAGCCGTTGTTTCAATCACCGAAGGAGTCAAAGTTTGATTGTTGTTGCTGCTGGCCGCCGCCGCCGCCGCCGCCCCCGCCGGCTCTCCTGGACGACCGTTTGTCGATGATTTGTCGGGACTCGAGGATGGCACAGGAGGACGAATCGGAGCGGGCGAATCTTTCTCGTCCGTACCTTCGATTATTTGTACGTCATCCTGACTACCAGCCTTCTCCTTTGCCTCTTGGAGCCTCTTGAGGGCCAATTCTCGCATATTTCGATCTTTTACGAGCTCCGCGAACAAACTCGTCTCGCTTATCTTGGCCTGTACGCGAAGATTCCGAGCGGTTATGCTCGTTGGACTCCGAGGATTGCGGGAACGCTGCGGCGACGGAGAGGGTATCCTCGACGGACGAGGACTTTTGGATTTGTGCTTACGCGTCATTTTGTGTGATTTGCTCGGTGGTGAACGCGATTTGTTCTTTTTCGGGGTGCGACTTCTCCTTCGGGAACGCGAACGCGAACGCGAACGCGATTGAGCACCTTTTCTCCAACGACCGGGACTTCGTGATCGCGAGCGCGACAACGGCATCGGCAATCTGTATGGGGAAAAGTATGGGGTTTATCCAAATGTTGCAAAAAACAATAGACGATAATGAGAAAGATTGTGACTGACCTAGTGGGAACGGGACTTCTGGTCGACCTCGACTTTCTCTTGTCTCTCCTGTCCTTTTCGTGATGCCTGTGTCGTCGATCCGGCTCGTCCCTTCGTCGACGTTTGCTGCTGCTACCGGGCGGTGAATTGGTCACGGTTCCGGTCAGCGAATCGGAGGTACGTCTCCTGTGTCCACCGGGACTCGGACTGAATTCCCTGCGCCTCATTGCGCCGGGACTCGGCGAGTGTCTCAAACGATTGATACCACTGCCGGGACTGTAGTCTCTTCTTCTCGGTGGGCTGTGATCTCTTCGTCTGGCGGGTGGACTAGGACTGTGGGGTCTTCTTCTCGGGGCGCTGGTCATAACGGGACTCAAGGTGCGACGCAACGAGTGAATTGGACTGTGACTCGTTCTTCGTCGATCGGCCATCGTATGGTGTTGATGTTGGTGCTGCATCTGCATCTGCTGTTGTTGTTGCTGCTGCTGCTGCTGATGATGATGATGATGATGTTGCGACTGCTGCTGTTGTTGTTGTTGATGCAGATGCGGATGAGGAGGCGGAGGAGGTGGAGGAGGATGGTGATGATGATGATGATGATGCTTGGAGCTCGTACTCTCGGGCGTGACCGTTCGAGGGGGTAAAAGTGGTGTGTGGGGTGATTCGGTGTGCCTCGAGCTCAGTATATTCATCGAGGGTGGTGGCGTAGCCTCGTGATCGTCGTCGCGAAGCTGCGGAGACTCGAGATCCATGTCGCTCGGAGATCGTCTGTTGGGCTCGTCATCGTGGGGAGTTGCCGGTGAAATTGGTGACGTGCTATCTTTCAGTGGCAAAGGCGGTGACTCTGGCCAACCCGGAGCGACGTCCTCCGCCGGGCTGCGCGCCGTCACCTCGGGTTCGGGCGTACCGATCACGCTCGAATCTCTCTGGATGGAGCGTTGCCGCGAACTGGGACTCGTCGAAATCCGCTTTGATTTTCGTTTTCTCTTTTTCCCCGTACTCGAGCCGGGACTCGTGCTCCTCTTCTTCTTCTTCTCTCGTTTGTGCTTTTTCTCTTTTCGCCTCGAGTATCTGCGGCTGGTGCCCTCTTCGTTGGCGTAATCCGGCGAGCAAGAGTCGATTATCGGAGTGCATGCTGTCGCAGCCGCGGATGCCGTTGTTGCCGGTGCTGTCGTTGCGCTCGTCGTCGGCGTCGTCGGGGTCGTCGTCATTGTCATTGTTCCCGCCGCCGCCGCAGCAGCCGTCGGCGTCGTCGTTGTCGGCGTTCTCGTGTGCGTTGCGAGTGATTGTTGCTGAGAACCGGTGGCCGGTGGCAACAAAGACGAAGATGTATCGTCGCCGCTCACCTCGGGCGAATAACGTCTGTTTTGTTGAACCTGACGATGCTTTATCGTCGGAGTCGGCGGTGAGGGCGACAAGCTTATCGGCGATGCTCCCAATTGACGCCTCGGGCTCCCCGTTGAACAATAATAACGCGCCGATAAACGAGATTCTTGTATTATCTCGTTGTCGGTATAACTATTGCCTCGACTCTCCTCCGATTGTATCTCACCGGCTTCCGGCTCTGAGAGATCCTCGCTACTGACGTCCGAATACTCGACCAGTGGTTTGATGACGGAGGAAGCTACCGTCGGTACGCTGTCCATCGACTTGTCGCGCGACCTCTTTTTCTTTTTTTTGCTCGAACTCTTGCTCTTGCCATGCTTTCTGTGCTTCTTTTCCGGTATTTCATAACCATGACGACTTATCTCCGAACCGCCGCCGCCGCCACCCTCTCGTCTTCTCGACTTGTAACGTCCATTCCTCTCCGAGTCACGACCGCTAGGCATGTCACCTACTGAACATTGCACACATTATTTCCTTTGCCTCGAAATTTCATTCCTTCAAATTCGATATGAAAAATTGTTAATAAATATTTTTCCAGCATTGTTGCACGTATCGTAGTAGACGGCGATATCCGTGGCACGTACGTACATGTATAGACGTGTATGCATATACACAGGTATAGTGGCAGGTTGAAGAGGAAAAAATTCATGAGGGGGTGAAAAAAAATGAAAATGTAAAAAAATGAGGTGGGTAAGGAAATTGAGGGGATAAGGAGGTAAAGTTTGAGGAAAAAGTATCGGGTTGTTGTGAATTTCGAAAAAATAATGTCGAGCGAGATAATTTATTAGTAGCTCGTGAATATTGGCCAGCCGCCATTTGTCGGTCGGTACTCACGGCGTACACCGCGTAAACTACGTAAACGCGACATAAATGGGATAAACGTCGTCAAAGCAGAGGCAAAGGAGGTGAACGGCGGGGTGTTGAGGACGTTGATTGTCGAGAAAAGAGTTTTCGTCCGATATCAGGAGGATTAATTTTTGTCCGGAACGGTTGGAAAATGTCCGGGTGGGTCATGGATGGAATATGATAAAATGCTGGAGAAACGTTAAAATGCTGATGGTGTTACTCACGTGCAATTATCGTTTGTCGTTATCCTCCAGGGTATCGAGATCTCTCGCATCTGGGATGTTCCAATGGGTAGAACGTAGATATTATCGTTGTTGGGTTTGCGTCCTCTCCGGGGGCCGCCGCCTTTTTCCTCTTCAATATTTCCGTACGCGCGAGGCCGTTTTTTCTCACAGATATAAATCCTCGTATCAAACGCGGTTATTTATCGTATTATAGCGAAAAATTTACATCAGCAATTGCGACATAAAGATCGAGCAATCATTATCTTAATTTACTGAGTTTCGATGCATCATATTTCATGAATTTTTCTCTGGATTATTATTTAGCTTTCTTCATAGTTGAAGGTAAAAGCTCTCCTCTCGGCCAAAAGTAGAAGCCATTAACCATTGGAACGTCATCGTTTCGTGACGTAACAGGCACGCTCGGTGGTGCCCTCTGTCGCCACCATTTCCAACAACATTTTTTTCTCTCCTGCCACGTCGCCATCTTGAATTTTCGCCTCGAACCGTTCGAATCGGCCAAAATCCAACATCATCTGTTTCAACCTTTTTCCAGATTTCTAATCATTTCGTTCAATAAATTAATTCTCTAGTCACTCAAATTATCCATTGACATTGCTAAATCGTATACTTTGCGCTCGACAACTTGTAGGAAAGCGGTCTAAAGTATCGCTGCGCCTGCGCTCTCGAGCCTATAAAACGTGCGTAACGAAATAATCCTGCGTCGGTCGGACAGATTCGGTAAAGTCAGTAAGAGCGTGGCGGCATCTGGACGAGTTCAAAGGCGACGCGGAACTTGAATTTTTTTCTTTTTTCCTTCATTATTATTTCGTTTCCATGGTTCTTTTTGCCTGTATATATAGATATTGTGGGCGATGCGTTTCCATGGAAACGAGAAGCGTCCAATGGACGTTCGCGCACGGGTCATTTCCCTTTCTTTACGCGCACTCGCGTACACAATTACGAAACGTTTCTTTTTATCGGAGGACGTAACGAGTAACAAAAATAAAGCGGAATGATTAACATCGCTCATCCCCCAGTTTTGTCGAAACCACCCTTGAAAGATTTGTCCACCGGTGGAGACAAAAAAACGATAGATAAAATAAAAATACCGCGACACCGGCATCGGAATGCAGCGGATTCAGGCAGCAGGTATTCGGGGACGGAGAAAAATTTGGAAAATATTCGCGCGTCGGACGATGGACGATCGGAGAAAGCGATAAGCGACTGCAATGAAAATTTAATCGAACCGGAATCCTCGTCGTTCCAACAACTTTGCAACATGATCAACGATCTGGAAATGAATATAACAAACAAGGGAGAAGGAGCTCCGTTACTAGCCTACTTTGACCAGGTACTAAATCCGTCTTGGTACACCAACACCAATTATTATTGTTTGCGCCGTTGATTCTTTCAGGAGCAGCCCGAAAAAGACGATTCGCAGAATATTCCAATTTCTAATGGTTCGACCTACGAAGAAATGATGAACTTTCTTGCGACTCTGGAAAGCGACTCTGCGCTACTCCCGCAATCTGCTCCTACTCGCAAACCGCGTGGTGCAAGGTACGCTCCTACATTCTGGGATTTAGCACGAACCAATGTTGTTGGATGTCGGGGAAAATATTATTTTTGTGTTTAATCATTGTGTAAGATTGGAAAAAAAAATAATAGCGGAGCATCCCGAGAGCCTGAAGGAAGATTTGGCTACTGCGCTGTTGCAACTGGAAGATCGTGAAGCGACGCTGAATTTGTTGAAGAACGAGATGAAAAAGGAGCGAAAAATGGCTTGGGAAAATATGGAGAAAGAAAAGAGAGAACGTTGCTCGGAGTTGCAGTCGATTAAATCGAAACACCAGGCGGTCGTCAAGAGACATCAAAAGTTCATTGAACAATTGATATCTGAAAAGAAGGATCTGACGGAAAAATGCAACAGCCTGGCACAGAGGATCAAAGAAATGGAAGCTAGGCAACAGCGCGAATTGAAATGCGCTCTCGACAGACACGCTTTTGAATTACAACGTGCCAAAGAACTTTGCCTCGCGTCCGAGAAAATACGACGGGAACGATGGTTAGAGGCGAAAACATCGAAAATTAAGGTGAACGGTTGGATCCTTTTTTTTTCAATCCTCGTCAAAGGGAAAGAGAATATTGTTTTTTTTTTTCGTAGGAAATGACTGTAAAGGGTCTCGAGCCCGAACTTCGGAGTATGGTTGAGCAGCATCAACAAGAAATTCAAGATATTCGTAGTACGCACATGAAGGAACTTCAGGAGGTTGAATTACGTACAATCAGAAGATCGAATCAACAGTTGGAACAATTGAGGCTCGAATTGAGCGAGAGTCATGACAAAATAGCGGCGAACGAGAGGGAGGCTCTCCGCACAAGGTGAATCGTTCGTAACTGTAATATAAACAGTTTGAATATTAGTCTGACCGAGTGTGGATTTAAAAGATTCCAGGAAAAGTTTGACGAGCAAGAGGCCCTGCTTCAGGCCCAACAACGAAAGTTTTTCGACGACTTGCAGCAGGAAAAACGGCAATTTACCGAAGAACAAGCAAAGAGAGACGAGGAACGAAATTCGGCGATAAAACTCGCGTCCCTGCAGTTCGAGGTGATTTTTTGCGGCCGCTCGATTCACATTTTTTTTCCCTCGAAATGTATACGACGATGATTGAATTTGGAAATAGGAAAAAATGGAAACTCTCGTGCGACAACATCAAATAGAAAAACGAATGCTCGAGGAGTCGTTGCAATCGGAGCGAGAAGCGTGGATCGAAAATTATCGCCGACAACAAAAGAGCAAATTCGAAATTGGCCAGGCTAGAATAATGGACGAGTGTAATCGAGAACGGGACAGACAGATCGAAATGGCTATAGCTCGCCTGGAGAAAGAAGCCCGAGAGACCAAGACAAACTTACAAAAGAGCTGGGAGAATAAAATGCGGTTCGTCAAGTTTCCTCATTCCCCTCGATTCTCCTTTCATGCAACTTTAGTAAATATCCAATGCTCGCCGTAGGTGTATGAGGGACAAATATGAATCCGAGGTGCAAGATGCGAATGAACGAGTCAAATTGCTGGAATCAAAACTCGTTTCGTATCAAGAAAAATTGGAACAACTCGATAGGCACGTTGAAAAAACGGAAGAAAGGCTGGGCCAGTCTGTGAGCGAACTGAACGAGTCGCGACAGGTACTCGTTGCTGTGCTTTGTTTTTTTCTTTCTTTTCGTCAAACAGAATCATTGAATGGATTTATTGCGTCCGGCAGTTGATCGAAAAATTAACAATGGAGAGGGACGATGCCAAGAGAATAGCGCGTCATGAAATCGAGTCGGAAAAACGGCAGCTCGAGGACAAAATAGCTTCGTTGTATCGCGAATTGACGGAAAACAATGCAAATAGAGATTCCGTAATGGCTCAGTTGTACAGCAGGTAATTTATCGTACTCGTTTATTAGCTGGTGGAAAAATGAAATTGATGGTTTTTTTTTCTTTGCAGAATAAAACTGATTGTTACTCAAAAAGATTTGTCGATAAAGAATGTGACGAGAGAGGCGAACGATCTTAGGGACAAGTGCGAACATTTGGAAAAATTGTTGGACCAGCAACGCAAGGAATACGTGCTGAAATCACTTTGAGTGTCTTTTTGCTGCTGCTCGCTTACCCGCCTCGTCTTTGCAAACGTACGTCGTGGTATGTTTCACCGCAGGATCTCGCCGAATCGGTCAGTTAGTCAATTTCGTAAGGTGTCATTCTTAAAAGATATTTATCTCTGTGTATATGTACTAAAAATAAATGAATCACACTTTTTTCACAACTTGTACAACATCCTCGTCGGACAACACGTGATCCTTGCCAACTTTTTGCGGCTGATGCTTTACCGACGAGCCCCAAACTAGTGCGCTGTTGTAGGAGAAAAAAAAACGTAATGATCGAATCAAATGGAGAAAACTTTGGAAAATGTAGCAAAAGGCAGAGACAAATCTCTCCAACTTACTATTTGAATTCCTTGGCGATTGAGCGATGGAGTTTGTTACAAAAGTCTTCGACGGTACGTCTCTCGGTATTGAGCACGACGGGAGAATTGTAATCGGGCAATTGACCCTTTGGCTTTGTGTAACTTTTGGAAAATGAAAAAAAAAACGCGTAAATGAGAATAGTTTCATCGTGTGCTCCGAGTGGAACGAATGAATGAGTGAAATTTACGTACATTCTCACGAGCTTCAAATAATCCCACATTTTTTCCAGTAAATCGTCAAAGTTCCACTTGTGATGAGCGGATATCGGCACGCAATGTGGTATTTTGTAAATAACGTCCAGTTCCTCGATACTTATTTGATCTGTGCAAAATGGGAAAGAGAACAACTTTAGCATCGTTATGGAAAATATTGTTTGTACGAGAGACGGACCTATTTTATTTAGGAGATAAATGCAGGGGACGTAAACTCGATTGCCCTCGATAATATCGATCAGATCGTCCGATGTTGCGTCGTAGCGTAGAGTTATATCGGCGTTGTGGATTTTGTACTCTGAGAGAATCGATTTGACCGTGTCTAGATCGAGTTCCGTTTGAGTGCACTGAAACAAGCAGCAAAATACGAATCTTTAGCGTTATTATTATCGCGTCAAAAGCGAATCGATCGATCGAATCTCTCTCACCATCGTTTGTAGATTAATGCCGCCCTTGTCTTTTTTTCGGAAATTGATATTGGGAGGCTGCTTGTTGAGCCTGAGCCCGAAACCTTCCAACTCGTGTTCAATGAGTTTTTTGTGACCGAGCGGCTTCAACACGTCCAACACAATGAAAATCAAACTGCAAGTTCTGGCTACCGCGATTACTTGTCGCCCTCTACCTTTTCCGTCCTTGGCACCTTCGATGATACCCGGCAGATCCAACAGCTGTGTTGAAAACAATTTCGTCGAATTAATATCGCGGCTCGAGCGTGCTTTGGCCAAATTTCCGTTATCTCTCTGCGCTATACTATCGTTTTGGTCTCGAAATTCAGAGGAAAGATATAACTTTGGCAAATTCACCGATTTAACCGCTTCACCTGTATCTTGGCGCCTTTGTACTTGATACATCCTGGCACGGTTGTTAGGGTGGTAAATTCATACGCGGCAACCTCCGAATAGACACCCGCCAGCGTACTCAGCAGAGTGGATTTGCCGACCGAAGGAAAGCCTGGGTGTTGGAAAAAAAAAAAACAACAACGTCAACGTACATTGAAAAGGTTATGGGTAGCAGATATTTTGGAATTTTGTGTCGAAAACGCCGCTGACCTACAAAGCCGATTCTGGCATCGCCAGTTTTGGCAACTTCGAAGCCGGCTTCGCCGCCGCCGCCGCCACCCTTGGGAGTTATCAATTCTCGTCTGAGCTTGGCCAGTTTGGCCTTGAGCATGGCCAAATGCCCGGAAGTGGCCTTGTTTTTTTGAGTCCGACCCATCTGTCGATAAACATAACATCGTCCTTGAATCTCTCTCCAAAACTTTAGTATCGAAAAGCGGAGGAAAATGTGATAAAACTCGAAACTCGCTGTTGCGGTTATATAGGTTACCTCGGACTCGATCGCCGCAATTTTCTCCAGAATCGTACTCATCGTGAAGCCTTGCTACAACTTGCGTTTTGAGGAAAAAATATAGTTTGACCAATATTTCATTGAATTTGGCGTGTTATTTTTAATCAACCACCGGCATTATTGTTTTAACGCTGATATAAAGCGGAATCAACACGTGCACGAGTGCACATACTACAAACACGAAACTGCACGCAACACGACGTACGTCAGGCACGTCTGAAGTTGCGGCGGCTGGCTCCTCGTGTTTGGTAGTGGCAAGCCTGCTTCTTTCCGAAAATTACGTTTCTCTCTCTGTCAAGTTGGTGGCTTTGCGGGTCGGCGGCGACCGACTGTACCGGCATCAGCACCAACGGCAGGCACCCACCATTCCGACATGATTCCGATTGTGCGCTAGACCGCGTAGACGTGCGGTCTAGCCCGAACGAACGATACACGAAGACGACGACGAGACACAGGGGCGTCACGGGAAACGAGCAAGACCGCGCGCGCGGAGGAGGTGGGACAGAGGGTAGAGGGAGAGATTGAAATGAGAGGAAGAAGAAAAAATATTCCGCGCGTGCGTTGGTGTGCGCGATGAGTTTGACAGCGGAGCGAGCTTCGATCTGACATTTCGGAGAGTACAACACCGCGAGCGAGAGAGAGAGGGAGAGCTCGTGGTCGAATAAAAAGCTCTGCTCTCGTACCACGCGAATAATAAAGTGAAAGTATCGTAAAAATTTTACTTTTCAAAAGGATATACACGGGTTAACGCCGCATCCGACCGTTTCTTTTTCATCTCGTTCCTCTGCCTCATAAATAAATCGATAGTCTCCTGCTGCTGCTTGTTGCAAACAATGGTCGCGATGAGATGAGGATATTTGTTGAGTAGAGACTGTTGTTTAAATAGCTTCAAAGTCGAATTGGCTTGGAAAATTGTGACGACAGGGAGACTAATATGGGAGAATGGTCGGACAAAACGGGGCTGTTCTGCTGCTGTTACTTGCAGGTACATTTTATTATATTATTACTATAACCCGCGCGACAAACGCGTTTTTCCGCCATATAAATTATTCCCAGAGCGAATCTTTCGGTTGTCGAATAAAAAATTGCACAAAAATCGGTCGAGACGTTTCGCGGAATCGGAAAAGCAGTTGAAAATTCAAATTACTCTGACCTCGCGTCAGATTTCCGGAGCGTGATATCGCATGCCTCCGACACTAATAAACCCTGCTGCTTCTTATTAGTACGAGCGAATTTCAAAATCAAGGTTTCCGCTCTCGTGGCGATTTTGCATGCGAGGGTGGAATATGGAGGAGAAAAAATTGAAAGAAAGGAAAATATGGTGGTGCGCGACGATGAAGAAATAATAAAATTGAGGTCTCGCTTCGATCGGAATGAAGAATCGCGGGGGCGTTGAATAACACACGGGAAGTAGATCGCGTGCATATTGGTGAGTCGCGCTGCTTCGCCACCACCTACATATGCTCCACGTATATGATGCATGTGTGTACACATGGAGCAGGCGACGATGTCATACGCGCGCGACAGGTACGGCGGACGCCTAGAATTGTCCAGCACCGCAGCAAAAGATTAATTAATCGCGTCCAAGGACAAAGAACTAATCTGCATTCTCTGCTGAACCTGCAGGGGTCTGGATGACCCGAATTTTGCAAAATTCATATCTCATATTTTTCGTTTTGATATAAAACAACAAAAATAGTCAAAAATGCGGTAAAACGAAAAAAAAAAACGAGAGACATTTTCGACCAATTTGTTTTTCGAGCACGGGCTGCTTCAGCAACCGTGCGGAAGTGCAACGTCGATGAGTCATACTTCCGTTCGAGTCCTCGTGCGCGCCTTGAAAATGAGAAAAACTTTTTCCGGTAATTTCGGAAAATGATTCAAATAATTTGATTAGCTATATATTTAGCCTCGCGCGCGAGTAACAACAATGGAAAGGATGCGGTTGATTCGCGCCGCGATTGTAGACGTTTATCTTGCGTACGCGGAAGCGAAACAATAGTTTTGCGGGGCGGAAAGGAGGCGATTCCGTTGATGGGGAATGTATATGGAGTTTTGTTGACAGGCGGTTTGGTCGAAGGCTGGTGGAAAGCTCTGGCTCTCGTGCCACCGATTCACACCGTAGAGGTTGATATCGGAGAAAACGTGACGGTTGCATGCGCCGACGAGGATTCCTCCGACAATGGCAACGTATCGAGCAACGTCATGTGGAAGAGGGAGGGCCAATTGAATGCCAAAAGATCGAACGTCTTCTCGAATCGTGCGCTCGAGCTCGTCAACGTCAGCCTCGACGACGCCGGCAGTTACTTTTGTATCGTCGACGACGATGCCGATACCATTAAAACGAGGATCAACATAGAGGTGAAAAGTAAGTTTTTCACACATTCCGAACTAAAGCGATCGAAATTTCTTCAATTTTTTCCCTAAACGCTTTTTGAAAATAATTTTCAGCTCCGCCACCGGCTCTGCACAATGTTTGGGTCAAACCGTCGACTATTTTGGCGAATATACTGTGGNGTTGATGGGGAATGTATATGGAGTTTTGTTGACAGGCGGTTTGGTCGAAGGCTGGTGGAAAGCTCTGGCTCTCGTGCCACCGATTCACACCGTAGAGGTTGATATCGGAGAAAACGTGACGGTTGCATGCGCCGACGAGGATTCCTCCGACAATGGCAACGTATCGAGCAACGTCATGTGGAAGAGGGAGGGCCAATTGAATGCCAAAAGATCGAACGTCTTCTCGAATCGCGCGCTCGAGCTCGTCAACGTCAGCCTCGACGACGCCGGCAGTTACTTTTGTATCGTAGACGACGATGCCGATACCATTAAAACGAGGATCAACATAGAGGTGAAAAGTAAGTTTTTCACATTCCGAACTAAAGCGATCGAAATTTCTTCAATTTTTTCCCTAAACGCTTTTTGAAAATAATTTTCAGCTCCGCCACCGGCTCTGCACAATGTTTGGGTCAAACCGTCGACTATTTTGGCGAATATACTGTGGGAAGTGGAGGGAACGGGTGGATATCCGATAATTGATTTCACCGCCGAATATCGTTTGAAACCGCTCGCTGGTCAAGAGCCCGAAGAATGGAAACCAATTATTCCAACGCACATACCTTCCAATGCCGTACGTCCGCGTATCGTCCTTTTTTTTTATGTGGAAAAAATTCAATCTGAAAAAATGGGTTAAATATATTATTTCAGAGGCAAATCGATGTCTATCACTTGGAGCCAAACACGACGTACGCGTTCCGGGTATGGGCGACCAATAGACTGGGCCGAGGTGAGATCGTCGAGGTCGAGGGTCGGACGCATTATACGATCGAAGAATTGGGTGAGTCTTGTAGTAGCGAGGGAGGAGGGCATTTGTTTTCCAGGGTTTGGTCGACGCGAGAGAGAGAGAGAGTTGGGCCGCTGCTGAGAAACAAATTGACGACTCGGAATGTTTTCAGAATTAGCGAAACATCTACTGGCTGGATTCGAGAATTTCGACCGTCGTATATGGGTCGCTGCGGTAGGCATAGTAATGGGAACACTCATGATCCTCGGTTTAGGTACATGCTACCTTCTCTATCGCGAGTGCAAGGCACCCTGTAAGCATAAACATTTAAATACTTGATACGTCTCTCGTTTCTTATTTCTCTTTTCCGACTTGTCGACGCGACGCTTATATCGCTTCTACTCTGTCTCTTTTTTCGATGCCCTTGGCTTGACGGCGACAGGCTTCGATCTTCGATAACCGCGCGAGCCACGAAATGTCGTACGTAACTGAATAAACGAAAAAGAAAAAAAAACAGCAACAGAGAAACAACGAATGCGAGCCTTGATTCCTTCGTTGATATAGTTGCACGTAGTTTCACCCCAAACTAGCAGAGCAATATATAGTTTTGATCGAGCTCGCGAAAATAGCCAAAAAGCGAGGGCATCGCCAGCCACTCTTGCGACTTGACTTATCTATGGCCCTGATCTCTAGCTTTCTTATTCAACGTTTCTCATCGACGACGTCGCGCGGGCACATGTCTATATGTACAAGCTGCTGTTGCGAGGGACTCGCGTAATGGCGCTTTCCCGCCATTATTCGTATATCCCTGTCGTCTGTATATACATACATGTTCGCGGAGCCCAACATCTGCAGATAATATCAAATAATTGCCCATTTTCTCTCCAGCCAACTATTTTTATTCACTCTCTTGTCTATTCGCATCACACACACACACCGAATATTTACTCTGCTCTTTTTCCGGCTGCAAGCGCTTTCGACACCAACTCTGCGCGCGATTCGCGAGGCTCTTTCCCTTTTTCTAGATTCTATTTTTTTTTCTACAATCACTTGTCCAAAACTAATGTAATGCACTTACGACTAGTCTCACGCTAATTAATACCGATCTGACCATCTCTAGCTCCTTGCCGATTGAAATGCACTTGTCGAGAGATATTGTTATGTTTTTAATTATTAATACGACCGGAAATGCAATTTTCTTAAAAATGGTCGATATTTTGTTGAATACGTTCCACTATAAATATTTTTCGATAATTTCAAAATTTTCCTTATTTTGGCAGTATGTTTGGTTTGGGATTATTGAAAAAAAACATTTAGTCGAACGTATCGAACAAAATATCCATCTTTTTCAACGAAATTTTCTTTTCAGTGAACGTGTGTATGAAAAATCCTCGATTTCCGGGGCTAACAAATAAATAAATGAATAAATAAATAAAAAGTCTTAAAGAGTGACAATTGCGGAATGAAGATATAGTTTGGAACGTTTGGTACTGCATATAGATATTAGATGAAGAAATAAAAATGGTTTTGCGTGGCATAGAAAATGAGCAACGTGAAATATAGAGATTAGCGAACATAGAAAAGTGTTAAGAGAGAGAGAGAGAAATGTGGAAAGGTCGGTAAAGGGAGATGGCAGAGGAAGCTTGGCGGAGAGAAGCGTGGCCCGGACCAATGAAAATTAATCTCCGCTCCGAAATTTTGCAGCGCAGCTGGAGGAGCAGGAGGTGATTGAGCTCGTGCCGAATATTATTCTGAATCCTGGATTTTTCGACGAGAGAACGGAGCGCGTACCTCAGGACGAGAATTTCAATAATCAGACGACGACGAGATTGAACAATAACACGGTCGTTCAACCGCGACGACTCTAGCTCGAGCCTAGATCTTTTTTTACTGCTTTTTATCAGCGCGTATTGAAAAAAACACGGAGAGGTAAAAATTTTGCATAGCTCTCGCGCGCCAAGCCGGCTCTGAAAAACAAAGCGCAAAGTGTTCAAACGCGTTGGAGGATACTAAATTTGTAGCTTTTTGATGAGCAGCAAACTCGAGACTTTTGCTTCTCTCATTACTTTTTGGAATCCTCGCGCAAAGACTGCAATTTTTTACGGACGCGCGCGCGCGCCCTTTCGCTCGAAAGAACCTTGTTTTTCTTTATCCTCGACTCGGGGACAAAGTTTTTCAATGTTTTCCGAGCAGCGGAGCGCAAAAGGCGGGCATCTCGCAAGTTAAACTGCCCCGAGAGTGTACGCGAGGAGTCGTCTCGGAATCAACGAAGAGCAGGAGCTCGAGGCAGCAGGCGCAAACCGCCTCGAGCCTCGTCGCTGCCCCCGCCTCAAACGAGAAATGTATTTTTTCTCTTTTTTCTACTAAAAACAAAAAACGAAGAAAAATAGACTCGAGTCGTCGCGTTGCGTAATCGTTGTCGCTGATTATGTCGCGTAACTTTTTTATATGGAAACAAAACTTATCGTTGACGAATTGAGAAAACGAAAAAGGAAACGAGGTGAAATTCTCGAACCTGAAATGCGCTTTTTACAATTATAATCGCGAAAAACCAAATAATAATGATAAATACCCAGTGTAATGTTAATGCTTTTGCACAAGATGCCGAAAAAGGCGGGACGAGGGAGGAAATTGGGATTTGGAGATTGAATTTTTGCTTATCGGCTTTTTGCACACTGATGGCGCGCGACCGCATATCAGAGTACGATGAGCTCGCCGCCGCTCCCTCTTTCGATGAAAATCTATAATCGTTGTATAGAGATTCGGGTGTTGTGGCTGTTTGGAAAAAAACCGGCATCCAGCAGCAAGCGGAATTTTGCGATCCGCGCAGCAGGTTGTAAAAATAAAATTGGTTGTGCGTTGTTACGTAGAAGCTGGGAAAAGAAAAAAGAATGTAATTCAAAGTCATCGCGCGGGAGAAAAGCTTCGTACTATGCACTCTGTGTTGTGAATGGTATTACTGTAATAATGATAATAATGCGATATAATTATCGAAAAGACCGCAACCGCAAATGAGAAAGCGCGCGGCGATGAAAGGGGGAAAAAAAAAGAAAACAACAACAACATGATAATAATGTGTAAGCATATAAAAGTACATGATATATTTCTATAGCCGAGGCATCGTAATATTTTACATCATAAGCAAAGACAATTTTTTATAATATTATAAATCGATGATTCGAATGCTGGTGAAAGAGACGTTGAAAGAGAAACGTCACAATATTTATCTAACTGTATCCGCGTAAAGCTTTTCAGGATGAAACGCGGAAGAATCAATAGCGATTGAATTGGTCATTTTTCGATTGATTTTTCAATTTTCGTTCTCTTTGCTCTCCGCGAAAGACTCGCGCCCGATGAACGTAACGAAAGTTTCAAGAATAAATAGATAAATCCACTGCTGCTGCGTGCGTATATAGTTTGGTGGGATTGCGAGCTTGTACACACACTTGTAGATGAAATTATTCTTGTAAATCAGGTGGATTCGTGATATCCGCGATAATGCGAAGCTTTCGATACCGCGCGAGTATATTTCGTTGTTTGGACAAAAAAAACCGATATAGTTGAGTAATTCCTGCCATGAAGCTTCCACATTTTCGCATATAGCGCGTAGAATTTTATTTTCCTCCAACACACCGCGTACAGCTATATTTCCCCAGTATTATTTTTAGTTTTACGTCATAAGCAAAAAAGTTACCAAAAGAAAATACAAATCTTTGTCGTATAGTCATCGAGTACAATAATTTTAGCCGCTTCCGTAGATCGAATTCATTATTTGTACGTCGCGATGCGTCGATCGATCCCCCAATTTATAGAGTATTTTCGATACGATTGAAGAAACAAAAAAAACAAGATAAAGCCAAAAAGAATTTTTACGTTTGACAAGTTTGTTCCGTAATGTAATGAAAAAATAGCGTAAACTTTTTACCAAAGCATTCCGCGTTTGTTCGTAAACGCAAACAGATTTTTCTTTATTTCGTTGCTTTTCGTTATTCTTTGACCTATTATACGTTTTTTACCTGTTGCCTCGTTTTATTTAATTAATCTGTTGTTACATAATTATTTGTATGGTGTAAATGGTGTAGACTCAATGGCGTTAAATTCTATATACAAAGATGTGAAAAAAGTGGGACAAAGAATCTCGTAGGAGTTTTGTCGGACGGCAAATATAGGAGAGAAAGAAAAACACGCACGCTTATCAACCGTAATTGTACCGTTCCACTGGGGACAAGTATATATTTATTATACGTTCATTGGAAAGAAGAAAAATCGCACGTACGAATCGCACCGAGGACATTAATTGCCTTGGAGAATGAATATAAACACTATACATACTATATTTTATTTACAGAGTATTTAAAAAGAGAGGGAAAGGCCGGAGGGTAGAAAAAAAAAAAACGACGGAGCAGAATTGGGGAGAAATTATTTATGAGCAGATTTTTAAGTTTTTCTCCTTGTTGCAATGTTGCATATTCAAACTCTGACAATTCGAGAGAGGACCACTGAAGCGAGATCGCGGGTGTCATTGAGTCATATACGTTAAGAATTATAAATGGAATAAGAGAAAAAGATACGTAAATGGATGAGCGAATGGGAAGTAGCCTCTCAATCATTGATAATATTCACTGCGTCACAAATAATACACACACATTTCGTCTTCAAGTACAAAATAGTGTCGAGGATTAAAATCGGAGAATAATATTCTCGTTGCTTGTACTAGTAATTGCGCAAAAAATCATCGGAAAAGTAACGTGAATCATTAGAACACAGCAGGTGGAACATGTAAAAGAAAAAATAAGGAAATTAAGTCATAGGCACATATCAGAATTAAATTTGAGAAAGATCGCGAATGAAGTGAAGAATAAGGGATGAAACTCATTGATTACCTGCAGACCGCGTGCAACGCGGCAGAGCAGTTTGCATAAAGACATTAGCATCGTGCAGCAGCAACAGCAGCCTACTTTTTATTTCCAACTGTAATATATAATTAGTTGAATAATTAGTTTGTTGGATAATCGCGGTTGAGAGCGTACGAGGCTCTAGTTTTGAGCAGGAGGTCCGGCTGCGGGCCAGGACGCTATTCGAACGATAACGCGCGCAAATCTCGGGTTGTGAAGTAGTTGTTTACGTAAATTCGTGAAATTCTACTAGAATATGTTTTTAATCGCGAGCAGCAGTTTGAATAATGTATATCGTGCGTAATAATAAATAAGCTTATTTGTGTTTTGATCGACGTGCAATTCTCGCTATAAATCCAATAACTCGATTATTCTTTCGAAAGAATTGAGATTTTTTTGTAAATCTCGCTAATTTTCGTGAGAATGCCAAGTAATCATCGGTGAAAATGATACTATTGTACGTGCGGTGTGATTATCTCATAAGCATCAGGCTAACTACTGTTTTCATCACCCTAATCATAATATAACATTGTAATAACGACAATGCCAATGCATTTCAAACGATGTATATATATATAAACACACATAATAATTAACTGCCTATGTCTTGATTATTTATACGTCGTATTCGTCACTTGCAAAAATAAAGAGTAATAGAGGAAACGAATGAAAATGAAATTCGTTGCTTGAAAAGCATTTTCACCATTTTGGATTTTGGATTTGTAAATAAAAATATATCGTGACGCAAAATTTTCGTATTAAAATAGTAACCATCTGACAAAACTCGTTTTATTGGTCTCGATGAAAATAGTAAAAAAAAACAACATTATCCTTAAACAAAGGTCTCAACTGTTTTCAAGAACAATTTGTGAAACGTTGGAGCACAAAGATCTCATTTGGTCGTAGGGTGTGAATTCGGCGGCGAGCAGAGCGTTGGCCAACGCGACCGTCTCGTTGACGCTTTTGGCTCTGATCCAGACTTTTCCGTTCATGCCAATGGCGAGTTCGTAAGCTCGCTCTTTGGCAAATTCAGCGAGAAACGGATTGTCAGGATTTCGTATTTTCCTGACCAGGCTCAAGGAACAAGAGAGCAACATACCGCCGACATCCAGAACACCCAATTTTCCTTTTTTCCCATGACCATCGACGCACACCAATTCCGGCTCGGCGTCTTTGCCGGCGACCAACAGTTTGGCAAACACCGCATCGCCTATTTGGACATCCGGACGATTTTTCTTGCTCGTTCCCTCAAAAGCGAGATACGAGAGAGACGCCAGATCGCTCGATCCAATGTCTACTCTGTAAATGTCGCCGGCTTTTTGCACAACTACTCCGACCACGTCTTCGCCGCGAGTCGGAATATATCTGAGAATAGAAAGAATTTAAAAAAGACAAACAATTGCCCCGGTTGAGAAATTCCGTGTCCAGAGGTCGGTGACAATTTGATTGTTAAAAAAATAATCGACATTTCCTAACCTCCTTTGATAACTGTCGACATAATATATCGAAGGTTTGCGATGTTTCAAAATACCCGATTTACAGGCGAATATAGTTTCTCCTTCTCTGCGCAGTCCAGGCCCCAGAACAATTTTCTCTTTAGTTTTGTTAATCGAATCGAGTTTTAACGTGTCGCCCGGCATAACCACGTCGTCGACGTTTGCTTCCATTTTGGATTATACATATACAATTTTTCTCTGTGTTTATCCCGACATTTCGAATAGCTGCTTACAGCGCCCCTGTTTTGGCTTTCGAGAAAATCAGAGGGCACCACACCACAGCTGTAAACGTATGGCGGCGGCGTCTTTGCGCTCCAAGTTCCGACTGTACTCATTTATGAGAAAAATAACAATTATTACGAATTTTCTTTAAACTACTAATAACCACCGAACGACTAATTGACGAAAGAAAGGTATTTTTAAAAATTGCATTGCTAGACGGTTTCTACCCTCTGCCGCTGCTGCTTCTCCTTTGCTTTGCTCCTCCTCTCCCTCTCGATCCCACTTCCTCCGTCTCCGCGGGTGCCACCGGTCCGATGAATTTCTAGTACCCCTGCACCCGCCCGCTGCACCTACGAGGGATAACCAAACTTGATTCCGTCAATCGATCCGCATATAATTCGGTTAGAATTCAATTCTAACCTCAAAAAAGTTTTCGCTGTAAAAACGAAAGTTGGCTGCTCGGACGCCGGTTTTATTTTCTCATTTGCACACTTTGACTTTGAAAACATTGCTTTCTCGTGGCTGTGCTTGTTTTTTTATCGTTTTTGTATTTTCTGTTGTCCGCCAATTGTCGCGTAGCTCAACATGTACAACGGCATCGGACTCCAAACGCCCAGAGGTTCGGGGACGAACGGCCACGTACAGCGGAATTGGGCGATCGTGAGGAAAACCAAAGACAAAGTTAATTACAAGAGCGACGATGGCAAACTCGATCAACTCAACAAGCAGCCCAACAAAGAAATTTTGGACCATGTCAGAAAGAGAAAAATCGAGGTCAAGTGCGCGGAGCATGCCGATATATTGGAAGAGCAAGGGTAACTACGGATGCATTTATTTTTATTTCAATTATTCGCACGCACCGACCGAGCCGGTGGAAATCTATTTGATCTTGCCAAATTTATTATCACGAGCGTTTCATGAGCGAGCCTTCCGCCGCTGTACTAAATTCTGCGGCGGCCCAAATGTTTGCACGACTCGCGTCATCCTAAATTAGCATTTGCAAAGACTCTTTCAAATTTCATCCGACGAATCGTCCGGATTCGCGCGGGAAAATCTTTGTTAATCGAAAAATTTATCGGCAAAACGAGTCAATATTTTGCTGTTGATTGACAGATTCACGGCGGAAGAGGTGAAGCAGAAAGTGGAAGCTTATCGTTGTATGCTGATGGGCAGCGACTCCAAGCCCCCTGTACCGACCAATGAATTTGGTAGGATAAAGTGAGTATGAAACTTTGATCTCCCAGCTTCCCATATTTTGCTCTCTCGATATTGCGAAATTGATGGACGATTTTTTTTTCTCGAGTATTTTCGGGGAATAAGTTGAAAGTCGTGGGCGCGCGCGCGACAGTCTGAGCCAGGATTAGGTCGTGAATATTGCTTCCGAAAATCGTTGGACGCGGTGACGCAGATTTCGAAAATCGCAAGACGAATATCGGGCGAAAGCTTAAAATTCCTTCCGGCAAGAATGAGGGGAGTAGAGGGAGGGAGGAAGGGGGAGCGAGCATCCCGAAAATTTAGTCGAACGGAAGGTACGCGCTACATGTATAGAGAAGCGCCGCGCGGCATAGTATAGAAAAGAAAAAAAAGAGGGTGGGTGACCACCTCGATATTGACTCGGAAGTTGTGGAACGTGGCGCCGGCGCTTCGGCCAGGAACTGGCCGAATAACGAAGAGGGAGAGGAGGGGAAGGAATAACGGGACGAGGGAGAGACTCGCGCAACCGTGGAAAATCGAGGATCGAGCGGGTGGAGCGGGTGGAGACGAGGGAGCGAATGGGGGAGAAAGAGAGAAAATTCGAGGGGATGCTGTGCGATGCGTGGAGAGAAGAGTTTTGGTCGCATCGCTATTTCGCGTTCAGTGTACGGTAACGTTAAGGCGCGTCGTCGCGTACGTCTCGCGTACCCAACCCATCAAAAATTTACAAGATCAAAAGAAAAGTAGGTGAAAAAATCGCAATGATGGGTTGGTCGGGTGTATTTAACGAGAGAAGGAGCAGCAAGCGTTTAATCTTCAAGAGGGACAGAATCACAAATACGTAAATACAATGAGATACCGAAGGATGAATGAGAGGAACGAGTATCAATAAGCAGCAACTCGAGTTGATACAGACTGGAAGAGAAAATGAAGGAAACGTCAGAGATGCAGTAAACTAAGATAATATTTAAAATCACAAAAGTCTTCCAACTTTTTAGCTCGTAAACGTAAATATAATAAATAATAAATAAAAGTTTTGATATTGCCAAAGAAACGCGTTTATATCCTCGTACAGAGACGCAAAGAGACGAGATTTGTCATCGAGTGCGTATACGGAAGAAGCCTACACACGCTGTTACGATTAACGTGCAACGTCCATTAGTAGATGCCGTGTCCTTCTATCTACAGTTCCTGAACAAGGAGATAATCCTTGAGGTGAGAAAGCAACGCGCGTGTACTACTCCAACGGGCACCGGCCCTCGCGTTTTACGCTTCAGATCATTAACGGACGCACACCAATCAAAGTCCATTTCGAGGCATCGTAACAACAACACGCTATTCCGAGATCTCCATTCTTTGCAATATTCCTTTGATACCAAACGGGGATTAATCGCTATTCTTAAAATAATACTAATAATAATAATAATAATAGTAAAACGTTGTCGGACACCGTGCCTAGTTGAACTAGCGTGCCTAATCCAATGTCTTCCTAAAATTCAAACGAATTTGAAACAGCCATAAATTGAATATTAAGCATAGGTCGGTATCAAGAGAAAAGAGGCGAAAAGGAAAAGCGAGGATAAATACGGAAATCATTAGCCCTCGCTCACCAACGATCCGAGTGTGTCTTGAAAAGATTTCACTGCGATTAAATCCTGGGAACAAAAGTGTCATTTTCGCACAAAGGAAAGAGCCGCAAAAGAGGCAGAAAAGAAAAGATTGCGGGCGTGTTTACGACACGGAGAAAAGCGTACAATTATTTACAACGACGAGAGGGGAAATACTCAAAGGTCTATTTTACAATCTAAATTTTCCGCTGCATTTGGATATTCCGGAGAATTACGACGCGACAAGGGAACAAGAAATTTTTTTACAAACAACGCAATGAATTTGAGGAATGAACGAAAATGATTGAAATTCCGTTCGACGGATGACGATGACTACGTCCTTGGCGCCAAAACCGGCGCGTGGTCGCGGCCCACCCGACGGTCGGGCTTTTTTCGAGCGACTTTGGCGAGGCAATTTTCTTCTCGATCGCCAGAGAGTTTTCAAGCGTTCGCGAAAGCGCAAATTGCAAGCTTCCGGTGGAAGAAAGATCTCACAGGCTTCGATAAAGCAGCAACAGCATTGTTGCTGCTGCCAACGCATACAATTTCATTTGCTCGCGGGACGACGAAACAACGTGAGATCGGTCGTCAGGTGAATTTTTCATTCGTATTTTAATTCACTGCGTTCCCCAGAACTTTTCGTACGATTGAAGCAACAAAAATGCCCAAACAAAAAAGTCGTTTCGTTTTTCTCCCTCTCTCTCGTGTGTCCGTACGTGTGTGCGGATGTATGTGAGAAAGGGATGTTGGAAAAGAGAACAGCTGGGATCGTATTGATCGGGAAGGAGCAGTGGGCGGGTTTAACTCGTAGGGGAGAATTGTCTCTCCGTCTCTGTTCAACTAACGTATTGGTACGCTCGCTCGCGGTGCTTCTCGTGAATTCAACGGGGGTTGACTCCCTTGCTTTGTACAGCCCAGTGTGTGTTATGTCACCTCCGCGATATATTCTTTAATATTGTCACACTATTCTGGCATCTTTTTCAATAAAACTAGAGCTCGATTCATACGGTATACGAGAGCGGAACAAGTGAGCGAACAATTTGCCGAGTTTTGTCGCACTCGCAGAATGACCGTTAAAATTACCAAGTACGTGATATTTTTCAGAGTGTCACCCGCGATTATCAGATGCATTCGTGGAAGGGGGGGAATGCCTGACCCAGATATGGACATTTCTTTAAAATTTAACGTTGTTGTTGTTGTTGTTGTTTTGTAGCGTACGCGAGACGCATCAAGTGGCGGAGGCACAACAGGAGAAGAACGCAAAATTGCGAGAGGCCTTTGGAATATCGGAATTTTTCGTGGAAGGTAGCAGCCTGGACCCGGAGAGGCACGCTCGGGAAGCCGAGGCACGTGCGGCTGCGAGCAAAGTTTATGAACTCGTGAGAACACCGAGTCCCGTGGGACTGGAGCATACGGCGGGTGGACAAAACGTCGAAACGGTGGTGGTTGCTTCGCCGGATAAAAAACTCAAGAGAAAACGCTCGGGGAGCAGCAGCAAGAAGAAAAAGAAAGAGAAGAAGCACAAAAGAGACAGGTATGAATTAAGCGCGACGGCAAAGTCGAAGGAGACTCGACGAGCTCTCGTTCCGCTACTTGATTATAAAGTTGGATCGAACAATTGTGATTGATCAATGCGAGAATGACTCGTTATGGCCAACCGGGAAGAGAACTGATCGAAGCTCCCAGACGCGAGAGAGACGCCTCGATAATTAGGAAAATACGAATTTCCTCTCTCTCTCTTCCCGTAGATCGTCCATACCGTCGCTAATTATATATTTTTTTTAAATCTATTTTTCTACCCATTTGTCTACCCTCTCTTTATATCACTCGGTTGATTACTCATTTTCGCCAACTTCATAATACGCTTTTACGACACACCTCCCCCGATTATACATTATTTGTTACATTTGTTCCGTGTGTATGATTAATTTTCATCATAGTACGTAAACCATACGGATACTAATAGTCATGAATGTTGAACTCGTATTGAAATTCGGTTGAAAAGTAATTTCGTTATTTTTATTCTTTCCTTTTATTTCCCTTTGTTTTTCTCTCTTTTTTATAAAAACTCAATGGTCCTCTGTGACGAGTGAATAACGCTCACGAAACTAAAACTTGCTCCACTGTTCTCTCATATCCCGTACACCTTTCTCTGTTTCAAACAGAACTGAGGAGGACTGAGTGCCTACCTGAGAGGTAGGCACAGTAGGTAAGTCTCGCGTCGTATCGCGATTTATTATAAAACAAGTATTAACAGAACGTAAAAAAGAGAAAGAAAGAAAAAAGTCATTTCGCGCAAATTGAGAATTTCCGTTAAGAAATGAAAATAATTATTGAAACGTTTGCCCGAAATTGGGTCGTGTCGTTGACTCATTGATATCCAATTGATGGCATTTGACCCAATTTTGTATATGAAATCGCGGCGAATAAATACCAACCGCGTGCGAGTGTATGGAAAAATGTTATCCCGCGGGTAAATACGTATAGAGGAACGAACGATAAACAAAATCACGCAATTTTTATCTTTGTTATTATCGATGAAAGCTTGTTGTTAATGTCATATCTCTATTTTTTTCCGACAAGTCCGTCCCTATCGATGGTTATCAAGGTAATGCTAATCCCATATTATATCGTAATAATCTCCTCATTATACAATAAATCTATGTTACTCCATTATACACTGTTACGCGTATTATGGGTACATATATTTACAAATGCATTAAACTTAATCAATGAGAATAATATATATTCTTGTGTTTCTTCGTTTTATTTGACGTTTTATTTTTATTATCGTTTATTCTCGTAATTTGAAGGATTTGGTTCCTGCAAAAAAGAGAGCGTAACGCTTCAACAGATTGAATTATTATCGTTGCTGGGGAACCGAATCTTCAAATTTTCATCAATAAGTTACGTAAACGAAACGTACTTGTTAAAAAATGATGATAATTTTATAATGAAATTGGATTGTTGTAATACTCTAGCTACGAAGAGCTGCTGCGACTCAAATAATCGCACCCTGTTTTCTCTTCCATACGACATGGACTCTTCCATCACCATTTGTTTTTTTTTTTCATTCGCAAACCTCGCTGTTTCATGCCCTGCTGCTGTTGCTGCTGCTNCGTACTTGTTAAAAAATGATGATAATTTTATAATGAAATTGGATTGTTGTAATACTCTAGCTACGAAGAGCTGCTGCGACTCAAATAATCGCACCCTGTTTTCTCTTCCATACGACATGGACTCTTCCATCACCATTTGTTTTTTTTTTTCATTCGCAAACCTCGCTGTTTCATGCCCCGCTGCTGTTGCTGCTGCTGCTGCTGCTGCACACCTTTGTACATCATTTTTATTTCGCCAGCAAATACTCCGCGCCGATAATCCATGCTCCAACTGACTCGATTTGTTTTTTTTTCTTATTCTTTTCATAATAATTCAACGCGATACGAGAAAAAAAAATCATATACACCCGCGATATCGAAAATCGTTAGACTTTTCATTCTTTATTAGAAAACTTGGCTATTATTGTTGTTTAATGATATTTATTTGCAGTTATTTTGATCGCACAAGACAAGACAGAGCCCTACGAATAGACTAATGAAAATAATATAATAATTTGGTCGGATTTGTTGCAATACTTGTTTTATATTATCAGCACAAGAGTATGCACTTGACAACAGGAAGACCGTCCACGCCCAACGTCTGATCGATATTATCAATTATATCAAATATTATTATCATAGGATGTTGAAATAATATCGAACCGATTGAAAGATAATTAAAGTTTTTTTTTTCATTTCCCCGCTAAACAGATCCGAGTCACCGAGAGTGAGCAAAAAAAAAGACAAGTCGAAGAAAAAAAAGAAGGAGAAGAAACACAAGAAGGCGGAAGTGAGTTCGTCCGAGAGCGAGAGCAGCGATGATTCCGACGAAAGCAGGTATGTATCGTACGAACCCCGTTTCCTCCGCGGGGGCGTGAGGAGAAGAATCTCGCTGTATACTAATAATATATGCCCGAAAATTCACGATTTTGCAGCTCCTCCGAGGCCGAATCAAAGAAAAAACGAAAAAAGAAGAAGAAGAAATCCAAGTCGGAGGGAAAAGACAAGCACGAGGTAAGAAGCATTATTTTTATGCCTCCGGCGACGGAGAAGAACGTTTTTCTCTTAAAATGCCGAAAAAGCTGAGAGCGCACATTAGATATATAAATATATGAATTTTTTCGTAATTCACGTATCGATATATATTCTACATTATAATCGACTTGTAGTAACACGTTGCTACATGCGTTTTAATTATAAGTATGTATGGAAATAATTATACTTTGGCACGAGAAGCGAAAGCATGCACGAAAAAAAGAAAAAAAAACTAACAAACGACGACTAACCACCAATGATGCTCCAATTATTATTTTTGATGTAGAGAAATTGGGAAAATAATCGTTTTGTGAAGCCGCGAGTTTTCAATGAGATATTTTTATTATCCATTTCCATTGCTCATTCGTCTTTAACGTTTATTTTTCAATCTTCGTGAGTCATAATACTTTCATGTATTTAGTCGCCGATTCACCTCTGTATATTTTATGATTTCGAAAATCTATACTTTACTATCTCCTTCAAGCATGACCATGAAAAAAAAGAAAGAAAGGAAAAAACGTTTTACCTTCTAATTTCTCTAAAGTTAAACGGATCACATTGTTTTCAAAGTGTAAATCTCAGTATTGTTTGTAATTATCAGCGCCATTTGACAGGATACATTCCCTGAGTGAGTACCCGACATGCCGCTTACTCAATGTAATAAATAATTCGTAATTACTTGCTCTCGTACGCGGGGCTTTTCTTACGACTTTTCATTTATCTTTTTATACATACATATTTGCTACAATTGCTCATTATTTATAAAACAACAACTAAATACTATGATAGAAAACTCACGTTGGTTTTGTGTCGAGCACCTCAACAAATATATTTGTGCGTGTGTGCCTCTTGATTTGTTATTTCGTCAATTGATCGACTCTTTACTCTTTTCTCCATTTTATTATTTTTCATTCCGCTACCGCCGCGTCTCGCGTCCAGTTATTTCTCAATTCGTCAATGATTTCCACCGTTTTACTTATTTTCAATATAGCGCGGGCAAGATGAAAAGTATTTTACTTTCAGCAAATATAAATAACGATTATCCCTCTTTATCCATAGTTCCCTCTCGACAATGAGTCTCCCGACGAGGTTCCCCATATCTGCCTGCTTAAAAATTATGTGCTAAATATTTATCGGCATAATATATTTACGAGGGGTACAAGAAACGAAAGAAAAATTGCAGTTTTATCCCCCCCTCCGAGCCCCGATGAAGCGTGGCGCAAAAGCCGCGCGGATGTCTCTCCATACGGATTATACAATTAAACACTATTCAAATATCGTAGCCGCAGTAATGTGTCTATAACGAATTTTAGATTTATCAAAAATTATCATTATCATTATATATGTATATATATGCATGAATTTGGTGTCGATGAAATTTGTATGCGGACAAAGATGGAGTAATATTTTTTTATTCGTGTTACTTTTAGAAGAAAAAGGCCCCGGTGAAACGGAAGCACCAGACGTCCGAAAGCTCCTCCGATAGGTGAGCATTTTTTTCTTACTTCTTCGATGTTTGCCGACAATTTTATAGTTGAAAATTAACGATTTGACGCGGTTTTTCTTCAGTTGTCCGGATCCGCCGAGAAAGTCTTCGAAACATGATAAATCTTTGGAGAAATCGACGCGAGAGACGGTCGAATGTGTGCAGACGAGTCGCGAGATTCAACGCCCGGAGCACGCACGTTCGCCAAAGTCGTCGTCTCGGCGTAATCCGGAAACGAGCGGTACGCCGCCTCGCAAAGAACGGGATTCATCGCCGTATGGAAAACGTACAGCGGCAACGGTCAACAAACGTAGCGGAGGAGCTTCCGAAAAAATCAAGGACAGAAACTCGTCGCCACCGGGTAAAGAAGAAAAAACGGCGTTTCAAGGGTGGAGACGAAATCGCTCGTCGTCGCGCGGACGCGGTGATAATCGTCCAAACGCCGGACGAAATTCGCCTCGCAAATATTCAAGATCCCGTCGCGGAGTCGATTCACCATCGCCCGCGTCGAGACGACGTCGTCCGGGTCCGTCGAGATCACCCAGACGTCAGACCCGATATTCACGCTCTCGCAGTTACAGTCGCGGACGTTACGATCGTTATCCGACCCGTCGCAGACCTTCGCCGTCTCGCAACTCGTCGCAGCGACGTCGTAGATCAAATTCTCGAAAAAGATCACGATCACCGCTCCGAAGGGACAATCGCACTTCCATAACGTCGAGGAATCATCGGGCGGGTGATAAATCTTCGCGAGATGGCAGAAAAGCTCCCAGTCGCAGCCGATCACCGAGTCGTTCTCGTCGTTCCAGCCTGAGCTATTCGCCGATACGACGAGATCCCGATCGTTACAGGGAAATCCTACAGGACGAGAGGAAAAATGCATCAATTTCAATGTCGAAACGTCGCGACGAAGAGAACTCGTCGGCGACACCGGCGGCGGCGACGGCGGATAAGGATAAGGAGGCATCGGACAACGAGGCGGACAAACGGTCCAGTCCGAAATCACGAAAATCGAGATCTCCCTCGAGAACTAAAAAATCTCGAGTGGTGGCGCAACCACGAGTGAGTTTGAGGTCATCGAGCGACGAGGAGGAGATTGAGAGCGTTGCGGAGATCGAGTCGAAGCAACAACAGCAGGAGGACAAGGACGACGAGGAACGACAGCGCGAAATAAATACTCTGAAACGTTTGCAGTCCGGTCTCGCTGCGAAAGCCCGAGAAACCATTGGCAAAAAAGTCATGAGCCCGAGCAAGATAAAGCTCGTTGAGAAACGCGATGACGATAAGAGCGCGCTTCTCGATATCGCTCTACCTAGCGAACCACCCAGGCAGACCGTGCAGAGCGTTATTTCGACCATCGAACCGAATAAATCTCGATCGCACTCGCGATCCAAATCTCCGGTCAAGTCTCCCCTCTCGAGTCGTTCACCGTCACCGGCTTTACCCTTGACGCGGGACGAGGCACAAATTAAAACCAAGTCAACTCTGTCTCGAGCTTTGTCATCGAAATCGCCCACGAGGCGCAAGAAATCTTCACCCGCGTCGGCCGAACGATCGGTCACTCCGATCAAAGAAATTGCCGAGTCGCCGAAAACCACGAGATCGACGGAGGAGGATTCGACGAGCGTTAAATTGCGATCACCGACCGAATCACCGCCCCAGGCAACCACGACCGGTTGGAAAAATGCTCTTGGAATGAAAACGATACCCCAGCCGCCGTTATTAATCTCGGGCGATGCAAATAAATCGCCGGAGAGAAAGAAATCGTTCTCGAGGTCGCCCTCGCGTTCTCACACGAGGTCGCGTTCCCCGGGATCGAGATCTCCGAAACGCGAGAGGACCGAGTCGCATCCGTCGCCGTGCGCCTCCTCAAGAGGAGAAAAGAAAAAATCTCTCTCGGGCTCACCCGCGATGAAAAATAAATCTCCCTTGTCGTTGAACGCGCGACGAGCTTCGCGGTCACCCTCGCGGACGGGAGAACATTCGCCCAAGTCGGTCTCGGTTCGATCGAAGAAATCCAGAGACTCGAGATCTTCCTCGACGACGGGATCGAAAGCATCGGCCGTTTCGAAATCCTCATCGAGAACAAAAAAAATCAACAAATCTTTTTCGCGCTCCCCGCCGGCCAACGTTCGGTCCAGCAGGTCGAGGAGTCGCAGCCGATCTTTGTCAAAGCGATCGAGGAGTCGTTCCGTCTCGAAGAAATCACCGAGTCGATCGAGGTCAGCTTCGAGAAACTCGCGCGACAAATCCAAGAGAAGCCGGAGCCGGAGCAGCTCGAGATCCTCGAGAAGGTATGCGAGATTAATTACTTTTCGAAAATCCCCCAACGACACACGAGCATGATTAAAAAACGTAACTTTCATTTGCACAGTTCGACGCGACACAGTCGAAGAAGTTTCTCCAGCTCATCGCGATCATCGAGCAGCGATTCTAGTCGATCTTCCCGATCATCCTCGAGCACATCGGGCTCGAGCAGATCGCGATCACCTTCGATACCTCGTCGTCACGGTTCTCCGAGTTTTCTCGACAGGCGTCGTATCACGAGGTAAAGCTCCGATCGTCCTTTACTTTCGTTTCGACAACACGAATGATATATATATATCAACATTTCCCAAATTATCATTGTCGTAGTTACAAAAGCTCGATTCTTCTTTTCTTTTTTACTTATTACTGTTTTTATTATTATTACCTTTTTGCCATTACCGTTATTATTTCAATTAGACGATATGTTGCTGCACCAAAAGCTACCAATCATTACGTTTTTTTTATACTTTGCACCTTTATTGGCGCTGTATTTTGATTTTCATTTGACGACATGGCTGACGCGATTCAGTCGTTGGAGCAAATCGGTATTGCTGAATTTTTCCGAACCGAGAAATTTCCTTGTAATCGAACTTGTTGATGGAGCATTTTTCAAAATGTCACTATTTTATCGGGAAGAGATACGAAAAAAAAGCCAATACAACATTAATTCTGTCCGACGGAGAAACTCTAATGACTCTAATGGATTTATTTGTGTTGTGTCGAAACAGGGACAGATCGAGGAACAGGCGTAGAAGATAGTCTTTTGTACGGACTGCGTTATAAAAAACAAAGCCCCACTCAATACGACACATTTTCAATAATAATTATAACGAGTGACTACAATATCGAGAAAAAAAAATATAAAAATTCTGATTGAAAATTTGGAAATAATCGTCGACACCCCGAATTTGTGAAACTTGGATTATCGAGCCTCGCGATATCACTTTTCTTACTATTGTTTTATTTTTTCCGTTTTTTTCGTACGACTTGAGTTTTTTTACACCGAAACACAATTATTATACGTTTTTTCTTTTTTTCCCTCATCTCCTCTATCGTACGTATTGTACCACACAGTGATTCGTTTCGCGTGAGTGAGTTTAATTATCTAGACGTATAGCATGTGTGTACCACTTGAAAATGATGTATATGTATGTATATCGATGCGTTATATACGTAGTGATACATACGTATATGTATGTATATAAAAAATGTTTGCGCAACGACGTACCGATCGAAATTACTTTTTTTTTCGTTTGTTTTAATTATTATTTTTTGTTCGTACTTTATGCAGTAGCGAGTTGTACGATTTTGACACGTAGTCGCCAAGCCAATTGAACGAGTACAAAGAGACGAAGGATATTTTAATAAAATCGAAGAAGAAAAAACTCTGTCGCAACGTACGCGCTCCTTGCTTGCTATCGGGTCTTTTGATTTTTTGAACGAAGAAAAACATTGAGTGAAAATACATTACGTATACACGCTGAGCCTCATTTTGTTGCTCGACTTGACGCAATTTAACGCCCGATCACGCGATATTCCCGACCCTCCATAGGTAAGTAAGACACGTTATTATTTTTTATCCATATTCCTTTGCCGTTGGTCCATTTATGTTGCTATCCTCTTTTGTCTGTGCATGGTTTATTTATTTTTAACTTGCACGTTAATTAGTATTGCAGATCACGCGGATAGTCGAGACGAAGAAAAATTGACATGACCATTAACCCTTAATAGTCACACTCACTTTGGAAGGTGATAAATAGTTGAAAAATCGTTTTAAAAAATAAAATAAAAAAACTACAATGTTATTTTCATTCGGGCAATTTTTAATGTTGAAAAAATTCTGCAAAAATGACTTTTTTTTTTTACAAATTATCAAGGGACCATTAAGGGTTAATTTTGGAATAACTCTGTCCCAACTTGTTGGTAGATAATGAAAAAGGATAACGCGTTGATGGGGTGAGGCATGCGGTAACAACTAACACTCGTACTACTAACACCCTTATTTCGCAGCGCTAGGAAAAGACCAATACCGTATCACCGGCCAACACCTTCGCCACCTTCCTCACCGAGCAGCTCGGCGAGCAGCAGACACACGGACTGGTCCAGCCCGAGTCGACGATCCAGTCGTTCACCCACTCGAAGTCCTTCCTACACGCGTTAAATAACTATTCCCAATATATTACCAAGGAAATATCCAAAAGAATGCGACAGATCGCGGCTTTCCATTGTCCATCGATGGCTCTATTAATACCCGAAAATTCTCCCAATTCTATTCTTTTTCATTGGTCGAATTTAGATAAATTCTTTTTTTTTCTAGTCCCATTGAGATTCGCTCGCATATTTAATATTTATTTGTAAAATCTCGCTCACTCGGTAGAGAAATGGATCAAGACTCGAACGAATACATTTCATTATATCGAAAGAAAATCAATTCCTTGAGAGAATTTTTAAAATCGTGCCATTCGCGTCTGTCGTGTCAAACTCATCTAGTCAAATAAATAAGCGCGAGCGAATGAAATTCTTTCAAGTTATTTTCATAGGAATTTTGCTTCACACGACATTAGTTTGCCCACTTTTTCCAACTAATTTGACAGTGCAATCTTCCCTGATCCTTATAACTGTAAATATACGAATATCATTACTACACACCGCGCTTGACGGTGTTATCGGTTTTTTTTTTTTGTTATTCTTGCAACTGGAAACGAGTACGCGACGAATAAAAATAAAAGTCGTCCAGTTGAAATTGTAATCGCGAAACGATGTTTATCGACTTTTATGGATTTTCGCGTCTTTAGCAATGAAAATTAACAACTCAGCGGTTATGAATAACGCGCACCCTTCGTTGGTTGATTAGGTATAATCTTGTTTAATATTAATCTTGCAATACTGATGCTCCACCTGAAAACGGAAGTACTAGTCCCTATTGATATCGATCTGACCTTGATATTGTATAGCTAATAATTTATTTGATTTGTATTATTTATTCAAGTATTTAAAGTATAACGACTGTGAATAAGAGTCGAAAATCTGCTCGGTAAAGAGGAGGAGACGCGCGACGAGTTGTACGCGCCGTACAACGGGGCCGAATCTCCGTGATAAATTTTTTCACCCGCAATGATGCTAGGAAGAGAACGAGACGAATACGAATGTCCGGAATTTCTTGGCTGTAAACTTCCTTGATCGTGTGTGACTCTAGTCTGAAATTTACCCCGCGCGAGCTTTTTAAAAATAGCTTGAAAACGGAACGGTGATGTTACTTGTCGTTAAATCGAAAGATCCGGATTATATCTGTAATATAAAGAAGATGAAAAAAAAAAAACAAACAAACAAACACTGTATTGTTGTTGTGTGATTAAATCGAAATGCTTATCAACAGCCAAACGCAACGAGACTGGTCTTTCCTTAGAAAAAAAACAAAAGTATCGCTTTTGGAATAACGAGATCTCACGGGTTGCAACATTTTAATGAGTTGTAGAAAATAAACAAAATCCTGGAATGTACATTGTATCGAACTGGAAAAAAAAAAAAATGCAATCGTGCTTGAAATATGTTGTTCTACCGGAACTAAAATAACTAATACCTATGTGGAAGACAAATTTGTTTGTTTGCCGGATAAAATCTCGAACCTTGGGTTGAGTTTGAGAGAAAAATTTATGGCTTGATGCGCTTGCCGGCTGAGAGTCGTTCGCGCTTCTTTGCCAAAAAAATAGTCCACAGCAGACCGATGATGCTGACCATCAAAACGCGCAGCTGTAAATAATTGTTTGGTTATTTGGCTCTCTGGCTGGTGATTGTGGATTTTGAGAGCAGCAGATGTTTCAATTACCATTGGCGGAACATAGCGAATATTGATGAACTGCAGCAGCGTCAAATATTTGAGATTTGCTTCTAGGATCGGCCAGTACAGCTGGTTCATATTTTTCAACGAATTCTCGTGCGATTTGCCCTGCCAAAGTCAAATACCGGAACAATGTGTTTGAAAATAAAGGAAAAAATGGGTCGATGGATTTAGACCGTTTGTAGGATGAAAAAAATGTCACCTCCAATCTGGCCAGGGTGTAAAGGGCAAAAGCCTGGTAACAAGGTGTGTAAATTGTTCTTTCTATTAAAAGAATAGTCAGTGGATTTTTAGAGACGAGAGGCACCCATTGATAAAAAAAATGTGATATCGGGCCGCCGAACAACAAGCCAAAAAGAGCAAATGCTATCAAGCTGTCGTGATTGATGTAATCTTTGCCCGTCAGTCTTTGAGACAAATAATTTCCCAATGCGGCGGTGATGCAGCTGCAAAGAAAAAGGAAAATCGAGTTTACGAGATCGAGCGAAAAAAATAATGATCCGCGTTATACCTGCATCAAATATGTAATAACCTCGTAATGGCTTTTGTTTTTATCGGACTCGTGTACAAATTACTGAGATATCTTCCCAGCAGATCGTACACTATTTCTTTTGGTTTTGACAGAGACATTTTTATTCGCAATTTGGTTCTTTTTTTAAATATTCTTTGAAAATGGAAAAATATGTCGCTGCGCAATGACAAGCGCAATATTCACTGCACTGCTGCTGCTCCAACTTGTATGTGCGTACACACAGATATTATATATTTTAGCTTGGAATTATTGCAAAGCCGCGAGTCTTATCTGCTGGTAATGGTGAAAGAATTGCATTTAAAAAAATGCAACAAGGGTGTACAAAGTGCAGCAATTGTGCAGGCAAAGCTCGTCGAAACGGAATATTTTATTATATATGGCATTATATGCATATTCGATGTATACATGTTCAAACCAATTATACCGACAGTCGAGTGTCGTCGGTAGTAGTATTATTTTCTCGCCTTCGCCCCCTGCTGTTTTTTGAAAAAACCTTGAAATTCGACGCAGTCGATCAATGCATGAAAACGCGACCCAAGCAACTGTCGATGCGAAAGTTCTCGACACTTTCGGCCGCGTTCTCCGAACCTCGCCGCGCACGATTCTGCTTCGCACGTTCATTATTGTTGCCGAAACGTCCCAATCTACACGCTCGAATATAAATTAATCAAAAAGTCTAGCAAGATGGCACAGGGAAAAATGAAAGTCAAGACCAAAGTTCCAGCGGCGTCGAGAGCTAAGCGAGGAAACCCAAAAAAAGAATTGGCTGTCCAGAGACGAGGCAGTTAGTACGACTTAACCTCAAAATTCTTTTTTCGCTCGGCGCGCGCATCAACGCGCGTGCTATTTTCTCTAACAAAACACGATTCTTATTCACTTTGTATTTTTTCTTATGTTTTCCTTGCCACCCACAAAGATGCTCCGGTGAAACCGAAAAAAGCGAAACTCGTGGAGGCCAACAGGCTAAAGAAAATAGTGACGAAAACGGTCAACCGAGCGATGGAGGATGATTTGAGAGAGAAAGCTCTGGAGGGCAAAAAATCCTTGACGAAAAAAGAAGCTGCGGCAGACTCTTTGGGGAATCACAAGCCGAAACCATAAAGTTGACTTTGCCGCCGAATCGCCTCGTTCTTCCGCCTCTCGAAGAAACTCTCGTTATTATTACGACCCGTAGAATAACAATGTAAGCCTTTTCTCTCTTCCCATTGTAACAACATTCTTTTATTAATCAATTACACAAATTTGTACAGAACAACGTTGCAGAAATGGCACTAGGCGATTGTTCAAAAGTAACTATTATTTCTTTTCTCAAGGTCACAACGTACAGTTGCAATTACATTTCTTTAGAAATTGTTGTGCGTCGCTCGCAATCTAAACAACGATAAATAGGCAATATTTTGACGCTCTCCTTTTCCCAAGCGTCATCAAATAATATATTTCTCATAAATTATATATTATACGATAAAATCTCTGTCTCATTCATCGACTATCCTCTCGCTCGGCGTTGCTCCGATGCGAGCGTTTCCAATCCTGCTGGAGAGCCAAATTTCTTGGTATTCCTAATTGAGAAGACTCGTCCCATCTTTTCAACAATTTTCTGGTATTATTTACAATCTGAAAGTTTCACGAATTAGGGAGAAGCAACCTGGAATTGAATAAACAGAAATATTAGTTGTATTTTCGAATTTAGTAGAATATCGCATTGGAACGAGGATCGTTGAAACTTGCCACTAGCAAATGGCCGCTCTGTCTGTCCTTGCTGATGGCCGGCGTCGCTCCCGTGGTAAATTCAATCGTGCCCTCCTTCCCGCTGACTAGTTTGTGCGATAAGCTAGAACAGAAAATAAAAGTTGAAAGGATTGCAAAACTGAGGGTGGAATTATCGTTTGAATACTCACGATTCGCTGTGAACGATTTTGAGGATTTTTTGGTTTTTCGTGATGTCAATGGCTTTGGTGAGCGCCTCGATAATGTGTGGCACCTCCAGGATCAGATCACCCTGAGATTTTCGAATAAATTGTTTTGTTTCGTTCAAAGGAAACTTGAAATAACGACCGAATCATTTGGATGGAAGTTGATGCGTTTTACCTTGTCCTTTTTCAGTTCCGGAGGTATCCGCACGATGAGCAAATTGTCCGATTCTCCAGTGACGACCAATTCCTCTATCGCTTCGTAGGGCAGACGATGCTTGAGCTTGAAGGTTTTTATCGTGTCGAGGATGTATACGGCTTTTTCCGTTAGTATGAGAACTCGCTCGCGCGGCTTGTAACCGTGTCGATCGTACTTGACGACGGGAGTTGCGTACTGCGGACAACGACAAGTTATTACGCATCCGTGGCAAATTATTTCGGTCACAGGAGAAATAATGGATTATCGTACTTTGATATTTTCACCGCTCGGCAAGATATTTGCGACGAACGTTTGTCGCAGAGCCGAGTGCTCGTTGCCCAGCCTGTCTTCTTGAAACTTTGGACCGATACTCTTGGCGTAAGATTTTTTCTTGTCCTCGAACAAACTCTCGGCAAGAATTTTCAGTTCAAATTGTTGCTTGTCGGACCTCGACAATGCGAAACGATATTTTCGGGCTCTCCAAAGTTTGTGCATTTTTCGCAAATGCTCCGATGCCTAAAATCATTCGTTTATCAATTTATTCTCGCCTTTCGTGTTGATTGATGTTTTAGAAATATTTGGAACGTACCTCTCTACACGCGTACGGGCAAGCCGGCCAATTGTTGTTGAGAACGCCAATCGGTAAATTTCTCGACAATCGCAAAAGCCACTGAGCCTTTGCTAGTTCGACGAACCTGACGTTCTCGTCGTTGGGCGCTTCGTTTCGCGTGATGAATCCTTTGATAAATCTGTGTCCCGTGCAGAGTATTTAGTTATTTTTTACTTTTTCGATATTTGGAAAGTGGATTTTGAGATTCAAACGCGAATTACCTGCGAATTATCACGGCGGCTCTTCTCCTTTTCTCAGCCTCGCGTTTCGCCCTCCACCTACGAGCGTATTTCTCAATCACGATCGCCGCCGCTCTCATCTTGAGGTATTTTCTTCTCTGAATTATCGCTTTCCACCGCGATTGTATTATCGCCGCGATGTCATGTTTTTTTCGCTGAAAGGCATCCTCCGTGTCGAACAAAGTTTTGGCAAATCGTATGAAAAGTTTTGTGCTGCAATGAAAATGGAAATTTTTGAATTTCGAAGGCCCCACCGGCAAAATGTTGAATGAAAAGACTTTGAAACGCACTTTCCCATTTGATAATCGTTCGCCTCGAAGCCTAGATGTTTGACCAACACTTGGACACCGTCCTTCGGTGATCCACCTTTGTAGTGTGGCCAAGTTTGTGGACAGAGAGATTTGTAACGCTGAAGAAATTGATCGTAGGGTCTTCTGTACGCGAATCCAGCTCTACGGACTCTCAAGTTTTCCATCAACCCGAGATACTTGACTTGATGAAGAACTATCTTGTCGTTGAATTGATCTAGAATTTGGGAAGAAATTTTATTGGTTTTTTTTCCAATCAAAATAGTGACTTGGACGGTCGTTTGGTTCTCTCAACTTACTCGATATTTTGAAATCGTTTGGCTTGATGCACCGAATGTACGAAGGCTCCTTGCCCATCAGTATGTCCATCAGATTGTTGAGGCTGTTTTTGAATTGCGTTACTGCCGTTTCTGGACGTTTTTTACTCCTCAAGTCCTTCACGTCAAACACGCTCTGTGGACAGAAATAGAGATTACCTCGCGACAGTTTTATTTCTCTGCGATTCATTAGCCTCGTACCTTTGTGATGGAGTTTGTCGTTTGGGACATGACTTCTCGCAAATCTCGGAACAGGAGGTCGTTGTTTTTTTCGAGAAATCCTCGAACATTGTACGTGACGTCGCCGGCGTAATGTATCAGTCTGAATTCCTAAAATCAATTTTTTAGAATATCGTCGGCTCGATATAATTTCCAAAAATTTATCGTCAATCACGCTTACGTCTCGTCCCATGATTTTCTGGGTTCTCACGTCCGCTTTCATGTGGCTTATGTAATGAGGATGACTATTTAGATTGAAATTAAGTTTCTCGAGAAAGCTGAGATCGGTTGGCTCTCCGGGGCGAAGACATTCCTCGTCCATCAAGGATATGATACCTGAATCGAGAAAAACATGAAATTGAGTGAAAAATGCAGTTTTTTTAAATTGCAGAAAATGGAGAGCTCGTTCCCGTTACCTTTGTACTTTTCCTCAATCAGGTCGCAAATGACTTTGTTGTTGAAATAAGGAATATTTTCCCAGGCGATTCCTTCTCTTTCGTACTCTTCCTGCTCCGACTTTAGCGTCAGTTGGATAAACAGTTGTTGCAGCTTCTCGTTGCAGAAATTAATGCAGAATTGCTCAAAGCTGAAACGGTCGAGCGAACGCGTGTAAAATAATAATCACAATAATAATAATAAGCTTGAATGAGAGAAAAAGGGAAATTACCTATTTTTCTGGAATATTTCAAAGCCGTAAATATCGAGGATACCCATGACGCTGTTTCGACGTCGATCCTGCGGCTGTAGCGATTTGTTCAATCTGGTTACCAGCCAAGTGAACAACCTGTCGTAAACCGCTTTGGCTAGCGCGTCTCTCGCGTAAATGGCGAGTTCTCGATTGAGAGGCGACACCACAACGTCCCCGTGGGCGTCTATCGTTCGATGAGTAAAAGCGTTTGCCAAGTGCTGAACGTCGCAGCCCAACAACTGTTACCCAAACAATTTGCTCGAATGAATATTGTGAGCCGCGGTTACCAAATTTCTTTTTTCATAGATATTTAATAAACGCGTTTTTGCTTACAGAAGAAACGGCTTCGACGGATGCGGGCTTGAGGATTTGTGCAACACCTTCCTCCTCGGTGAAACCGACGTTTCCGAGATGCAACACGGACGCTACTATCGCGAACAAATCATCCTGTTCCTGTTGGCTCATCTCTACGATTTTCATCGCCTCGATTACTCGTCGGTACTGGCCAGCGTCGTCGATCGTATCCACCGTTCCCTTTTTCTGTCGAAATCACCAATTTTTGTTTTTCTCGTTTTTTTTCCAGAGATTCGCTGGCGACGATCGTTTCTTACCCCGTTGCTGAGATAAAAGTAGGTGTCGAGGTTCCTCTTGAGAAACAATTTTCTCAATGTCTCGTCATCGGCCCCGGCCAACAATTGATAAAAAATGTGAAAATTTCGTTCGCCTCCGGATTGGTGCACGACTCTCGATTTCTCTAGCAGATAATTCAATATATTTCCACCGACGGGATCGCCCTGGTGGAAACAAGTTTGGTAAGCGTTCGATATTTCAATTATTGCGAAGAAAATCAGGAGGAAATGATTGGAGCGTGCTCTCACTTGGAAATTGAATTGTATATCCATGTATTTTCCAAATCTCGAAGAATTGTCATTTCTGTTGGTTTTCGCGTTGCCGAAAGCTTCGAGAACCGGGTTGCTTCCTATGAGTTTGTCGTTTACGGCTTCCACCTGTTTTTTGTGGCCCGTCGCCGCAGCTATGAATTCCAATACTTTTTTCGATGCTTCGGTCTTGCCCGAGCCGGATTCACCTTGTTTAAAGGAAACGCACGTATTTTTAGAATCGCGGCCTTGAAATATTCTCGCACAATCGGGCAAGAGGAAGAAAAACTTGAAAGTCTCAATTACCAGAGATGAGGATGCATTGGTCACGATTTTCTTTCGAGAGGGAACGATACGCCGTGTCGGTCAGAGCGAATCTGCAACGATTGAAAATTCTCAGTAACCGACGTCTTTGTTAAATTTCAATTGCTATCGTTTAAAGAAAAAAACTCACATGTGCGGAGGCGCTTCGAAGAAATTTCTTCGCTGATAGTATTGAATCGTCTCGTTTCCGTATATCGGCAGTTTTTTGTAAGGATTCACGGAGACGAGGACCTGGCCTATGTAAGTCTGAAAGGAACAGAAAAAAATTGTAAAAAATTTTGATTGCAGGTAGCGAGACGGGTGGCCCGTGAGAAAAAAGACTCACGTAAATGAGATCTTCCTTGAAGCGTTTCCGGAGATTGTCTATGAAGGCATTTTCACTCTGGAAATCCTCGAGAAGGACAAAATCTTGTACTCCGACGCGATCTCGTTCGTGAAGACCTCGCTCCATGGCTGCTCTGCTCGCCGGCGGAGGCAATGGTTTTAACGCGATCGAATTTTCCGGCGAAGCTTCGGCCTCTTGCGCGATGCGATCGTCTCTGGAGAGAAACACAATCGGTGAGTGTCGATCAGAGAGGAAAAAAAAACATTGTTTTATTGAGGTGCAACGATCGTTCCGTGCGCGAGCGCGGAAATAAAACTCGAAAAGTGAGTCGTCGTCGTTTTTTTTCCGACCTTGTCGACTGGACGTTGATAAGCTTCTTAGATTAGATATCGTAAAACGTTTTATTCCATTTCTATTACGTCCTCGCGCGTTTAGCAGCCCGTGGGTATCCGTGTCATTGTTTTTTTTCCGTCACCCGCCAACATTCCCCGAATATTTTTTCAACACGAGTTTCTTTTTCGCGTTTGGTTCGCTCGCAAAATTTCCGAAGAAGCTGTTTTATCGAATCGTTTTCCGAGAAATTAATTTTTTCACACACTCACCCCATTTCGATCGGTTTCGTTATTTCGTTGGAGCGCGATACCCTCTTTTTTGTTTACAATCGAATCTTTGGATCAATCGCGATCGATCGCCAGATGAGCAACGAAATGTTTCAATTCTTATTCATACGATCGCTATTGGAGGAGTGATATTTCCCACTGTTGCAGACGAAATTCTAAGCCGACGACTGGTCTTGAGCTCCAAAGTATTTAATATCGTTGAGATAAGATAAAGACTCGGCTGTGGATAAAACGCGAGATTATCTTGATCGAGCGAGTTTTTGTGAAATATTTGTAGATTGTTTTTTTGTTGGAATTCCTTGATTTTAACTATTCGTCATACGTATCGATCTTGTCTCGTCTTGTCCAACCCTTTTTCTTATTCAGCCGGATAACGCATAGCGAAAGTTACGATTGAACAAATACAAATGACATGTATATCGCTCTCAACGTATAATGTGCATCGAAAGGTCGTTTTTCTTATTGCATTCGCTGTCCGAACAATACTGATCGGTTTTACTTACGATCTTCTTCGAGCGGCGAGGGGAGGGCTCTCGTCGATTAATAAACGATAACGAAATATCGCACGTATGTGGGAATAAACTTGTGTTGCAATGCTCGATGTGCAAGTGGGAGAAAACAAAATGACAAAGCAGTCGTTTATTTTCGTATTATCAACAAAGTGTTTTCTCTCTTCGAATTATCCGTTGAAAACTTTTATCATTTACTTTGGCTCGTGAGATTTTTCTTTCATAACAATCAAACATTCGATTGTTGTTGTTTTCTGAAGAAACAATATTGCAGAAGAATAACGTGCGGTGACAAAGAACAGACGGTCGTCTGCTCGGGGACTCGCCATCATTTGGCGTTTAACGAAAGTTAATTAATCAATCTTTCGATTATTAATCTCGACTAGCTACGACAGGCGATAGCGTCCTAGTTCCATCAACTTCGATCGCCAATATTACGAGTATTTCCTTTCAATCAGTGGAAAACACATTTTCTATTGCTCGTGGAAATTTTGATTGAAAAAAAATGAAAAAATGATGCACGTGTGCAAATTGTCACCCGTGGACGGTGGTTGATTATTTTTATTTTTTTCCTTCAGGCTCGCGACGCTCACTGTTGGTCGACTCATTTTAAAACTTGATGCGTGAGAGATATACGAGAATATAGACGTCAATTTTATTTCTGGAACTCTCAAACTTTCCACCCATATTTCTCGTCTCTCGTTTATGTTTCTGATGGCTCGCGTCGTTGCGGAGCTAGTTGAGGCTGCGAGTATAGGAAAAAAATCGCGCGATAGTGTTGGAGCGCTCGAGACTTGTTTTTTTTCTTTATTTTCTCCCACGAGGCTAAAAACCTCGACCCAATAATAAATTTCGAGCCAAGATCAGCCGGTTTCCTCGAGCTTGTTATCTCGGATGAAGAATAAATATTTTCCGTCTGAATTGACAATTTTCAGAAGCGTCCGCGGGACCTCTTTCATTCTTATTCTCCATGGAATTCTCATTCGTGTCGCTGAGAAAAAAACTTTTTCTTTCATATGAAAAAAAAACATTGAATGAATCGGAGGAATGAGACGATGATCGAGTTTGGACTTATCGTCTGCCATTTTTTCTCAACTAAATATAAGAGAATCCGGTTTTCCGGCTGAGTCAGCCCGCGTTGCGAGAGACCACTGCGAAGAATAAGGATCGCGAGATGACTAACAGCATGGTAAGGGTTTTCACAATGTGACTGTAAAAAAAAAACAATCAGACCTTTTTCTCATTTTCCATGCATTTTACATTACGATGGATCAAGTTTTCATTTTTTGTTTTTTCCCGTATTGCAGCAGAAAATGCGGAAGCAAAAAAAATTGTCCCACAAAAGTGAAAGCTCTCCCGAGACCCGCAGAAGTCGCTGCTTGCGTTTTTTTTCTTCTCTCTATAATATTATCAAACGAGAGTTTCACCGTTTGTGCAGCGATAAATTGAAATCCATGCGGACGACGACGGGATTTTGTACAATGGCTAATTGTATTCTGCGCGTAAACGTCGAAACTATTTAGCATCAGTGGGTCAAAGCAATTATTTGCTGTTTTTTATGGCGAGGGAGTTGGCTTGCAGTTTGCGTCGTCGAGTTTTTAGCCTCACAGCCAAGAGATTTCTCGGATTAAACGATCACCGGTTTGTCATGCATTTGGGCTGTAGCTATTTCCTTTCGGACAAACGTGTTTCTTATCGTTTGGTCGAAAGCGGGTAATGGAGAATTTACGAGCAGTCACGAAGACGGAAGAAGAAATACGAGAGCCGCGTATACTACACACAAAAGTTGGGAGAGGGGGGGGGCATAGCGAGAGAGCGTTTTGAACACGTCCACGCTGCCAAGCCTCGTTGATTTTGTTGCCTCATTTTCTGTTACTGTTATACGTGTGTAACCGTAGACGACAAAGTACCGTCAAAGGCCAACCGGTTACCGGAAATGGCACTGTCTTGTCGCCTCTGTTAACAGCCACCATCAAGAATCGCTTAGAAAACGCGTCTAGAGCTTTGCCACTAATACCTGATTATACAGGACACACCGGCTCGTCGAACGAGCCAAACGCGATAGGCCAAAGGAGAAAAAGTCGCACTTTACGCCAGTTTCTGCCAACGACGCGTTATTTTACGTTTTCCACCAATCTCTTTTTTTATTTTTTTTCCTCGTGCAGTGAAAGTTACTCGTTCCCGTACTTGCCATTTAAAAATCTTTTCGTCAACTTTTTAATAGCCCAAAATAGCCGATTGGCGAGAATGAATTTATCGGGACGCGATATGCCTGGCAGGAGAGAGAGCAGCGCGAAACGAATGGTTGGCAGCGTGGGCTGAAAAATGTGTGATTTTTTAGAGGGCCCGGGAGGCCGTGTGGCAATCGCCCGATGTACGACTGTCCTCGAGGCTCGCTCCAGGAATAGCTGAATTTTATTCCAGTCAATGATCCAGCAAATACGAGTCACTTTGGAAATGATTCTCGTCTCTTGCTGGTTCGTCGTCATCGGTATATCGCGTGCTGCATCTCGTTTGTCCCGCCGCAGTTTATTATTACACTCCGGGGAGTAACCAACCGACCTTACGTTCGTCCCTCTCCTTCGCCCAGGGAAGCACCGCCCCCACCCTTCATTTTTATCCGTTTTTTCATTCTCATTCTTTTTCGCCTCTTCTCTCAATTAGGTTCGAGGTTCTTTGTCAGCGCGAAATCACCGAATCCTAGTCGAGCGCCTCATCCTTGTGGCACTCGCGTATCAAGGTCGTACCGGCGAACCACGAGAGAAAGAAAAAAAGACGAGGATGGTTATGAGTTTCCAGGTAGCGGGGAATAGAGAAGGAAAAAAAAACGGAGGAACGAATGCCAAGTTTTGGATGTCTCGCGTGGATAACCGGTTTTTTTTTCTCAACTCGAAAAAATTCGTCCCGACGCATTGAGCCCAAAGTTTGTCGATTTTTTTCTTCTCTTCTTACTTTTGGAATAATGATGCAACAAAAGTAAAATGCGATCCGCCCGCGATTCCACAACGGTTTTATTTTGTTTATTTCGCTTAGAAAGTAGAGTCACGTTTTTATAGTTCGCAAAGTCTGACAGAGTCAGTTACAGCAGCGGTTGAAGGCAACTCGGAGTCTTTATTCGTGGAAAAAATATAAAAGAGTGATTGACCTCTGCGGAGGATTCTGGGAAGCTCGCTCTTTATTGTATCCCATTCTAATTGTTTCCTCCGTTTCTACTTTCCGATCTGTTGCAAGTTTGACTCACTAAAACCAATGGTAGACAATTCCCCCATGAGGATTTTCTCAGAAACCAACATTTATTGTATTTCCTTGCTTTTTTTTTTTCATTCGCATCTTTCGCGCTGCGATTTATTTCGCCACTCTATCGTTTTCCCTGGAACCTCAGCGAGAAACTTTATGTTCCACTTATCGACAATTTCTGTTTGCAGCGTCGGGTGCTGCGATACGCGAGGCTGCTGGACGAAACGAAAGAAAACGTACAATGCAACATTGCGACTGTAGCTCGTGCGAGAGGGTTCCGTGCCGAGTTGTTTCCCTTTCATGCATCTCTCCGAGAATGAAGAAAAAAAAATTCAATATGTTGGAGAGGTAACTTGTGTTTTTTTTTTTGTTTGTTTGTCTCGATGGTATTCGTCACTTGCGAAAACCGCGTGAACAAGTGTTTCATTATGTTGGAAATTAGTATGTGCGCGTCGTATGAGGTCGAACGACCGCGCAGAGACTCGACTCGTAGAACGTCGTCCTCGTACGAAGCCTACTATGACGCGATCAGTGATAATCGAGGATTGTCATTGGCGAAAAATCACGTAGAATAAAAAGTTTGCCTTATACCTGACGAGGATCGTGACTCCTCGCTCGAGTCTCGCAATCCTACCAGCTGGAAATTTCAAACAGACAAACGATTGCGAATCCGAGCGAATAAATCGTTTTATTATTTTTCGGTCCTCGTTAAAATCCTCTCGACTCTTTGTCGTCTCGGTTAAACTCTAAATCTTTTCTCTCGCTCTCTCTCATTTGCATTGCGCGTGACTCACGTTCCAGATGCCGATGCACCAATAAAATCCTATTTGTCCATACGCTCGAGCAGCGCAATCGATACGACTAATCGGCAAGGTTTTCACTCATTTGTAAATCCTCGCTCAAACCCCTTTTTTTTATCAAATGAAGTAACGTTTTCAGTCTTACTCACATTTATGAAAAGTGTCGTGCGACAAATCCAAATGAAAAAATCCAAATGAACACGAGAAAACAACACTCTACACGTTTGCAGCTCAATGAATATAATTCACCAGTAACATTGAGACTGTTCAGTACATTGCTAACGTGGCTCATTGAACCGGCAATATTCGAATTCACTCGCAATACGTAAATTTAAAAAATCAACAAATATGTAATCAGTGGCGCGCTTCGTTAAATTTTAACTCTCTTTCGAAAGCGCGGGTTTAATTTTGAGATTAAATGCAAACGATTGCGATTCTAAATGCACAAACTAATGAATATTCCAACGCAATAGATACATAAAAATTATTGAAAGTTGATAACTCGACTTTACATTACGAAGAGAATCGAATAAATCTGCAACGCTCGTCGCTCGCTATTCCTCGCGTATTTTATCATTACATTTTTTTTTCAACGTGCCGCGATAATCGAAATTTCAATCTCTGTTGCAGATTTTCATAGATCGGAGTAAAAAAAAAAGCGTAGTAAACGTGGACAGAGTTTAGAGCCGGGTCGTGTACGCGCACGCTGTGTGTGCCACGACGTGACTAACAGCTCACGACGGTGAGATCGGCAGTCAGGCAAGGGGCCACGAGAGTCGAGCGGCAATGGAAGAAGCCAGGCAGCAAGCGAGCGAGCAGAGAGAGCGAGCCGAAGGCAACCGACACACCACAGAATCGTCGTGCAATGAAGTACAAGAAGAAACCAAAGAGCAAGAAGAAGAAGAAGAGGGAGGAGGAGGAGGAAGGAGAGGAAGGGGCAAACTCTCGAATGGTTCGCCGCGTTCGAAGGCAAGCAACGAGAAAAAAGGGCTCTCTGTGCCTGTGAGTTTTGCATCTGTATTTTTTTCTTTGTACGTGCACGGCCAACACATTCACGAAAATATCCATTTGGAAGTGAAAAAGTTTCAAACCACCAAATGATGACGAGTTTTTCTGTTTTCCCATAAACATTGTTGGCAGATTTGGCAGAATTTTTAATTTTATTTCCTTTTTACAAATAAAACGCTCGAGACTCGAGATTTCTCGCAAACTTTTGGACGCTAGTGTCGGTCCGTACATGTAGATGCGTGTATATATATATAGAGAGAGAGAGAGGAATTGAGGATCGGGCTGGCAAGAGGCGAGAGGTCGTAGGACGTTGAAGAAGCTGCAGAAGGAAAAGTGTCTATGGCCCCTCCGACCGCGAGCCAAATATACCTGAACGGACCTTTCTTTATGTTCTTTTTCTCATCGATTCGTCTCTCATTAAGAGGTTCGACGCGCATACTCAAAGAGAGTTAATTGGAGCCACGAGTACGGTCGATTATTCGATGAGTCAATTATTAAAAATACTCGATCGCACTCGTTGGTCCGGACGACGAGTTATTTTTGGCCGAATGAATTATTTCAAACGTTTGAGCAAAGTTGTTTCGTTAGCAATATTTCTAAGCTCGGTCATTGACTGAGAGACGCACGCGATGATTGGAGAGATTGCCATTTGGCTGGTGTTCTCGCGTGTCGCACCTGGCTCAAGAAAGATGTTGAAGAAAAGTCTCGGAGCCGAGGCCCGACCTCGCACGAGGGTCAAGCAGCCGGTGCTCGCTTTGTACACTCGCGCTGCACACGTGAACGCGATATCGTTGTCTTTCATTCCTCCCTCCCTTTCTCTCGCTCTCGATTTTTTATGTTACGAGTCATGAAGCTTCTTCGATGGAAAGTTTCAAGGTTCCATTTCCCTCTCGATCCTCGTCAGGCAATTTTTGTTTTCTCACGGAATTGGGCGATTCGGTAATCGGAAATTGTACTAATAAATAATGAATAAAAAGTGGGTGTACGCGAGAGGGAACAATGATCGATAAGTAAATTACGCCGCGAGGTCGTGCACATATTGGCTTCTCAACGTTCAAAGAGGCACAAAGTCCGGAGGGCTCGGTGAGCCCTCGCGGATTTCCTCATCTGTCCCGGTAGAAAAGAAAAAGAGAGGGATTACATGGGATATACGCGCGGAGAACTGAACGGTGATTCTCGGGTTACTGGACTCTGCGTCGTTTTGTTGGTTGCTGGACGTTCGAGCAGGCGGCGGCGGTAAACCGCCCGAGACACTCTCTGTTTTTTTTTCCTCCTTCTTCTCCTTCTTCGTCAAGACACATAGGCCTCCACACGCGACAGGAATAAATTCAATATGGCTCGTACACGATTATCGGTATAAACGAGCCGAGGAAATATGAATAAGAGAGGAAAGGTGAAAGAAGGTGTGGTGTGGCACACAAAAGGGACCGTTAACCCTTTACCGTTAATACGCTTTTCTACGCTTCCATCGGCAATTCTATGCTCTAGGGCCGTTTGCTCTTTCCAAAGATTTTTCATTTCTCCGTACCTCCTCCCCCCACCACTCTGCGGTTATTATTCCAACATGTAAAAAGCTGCGAGACGCGAATGAGGAAGATCGCACGCCTATCCGATTCCTAACGAGTCTAAAATTTATTATTTTTCTCTTTATTATATTTCGATTGCTCGTTGTTGTTGCACATCGAGACTGAGCATATATTTCTCTTCGCATTGAAGCAGCAAGTTGCAACACAAGGCGATCCGCAACGGCACAACACACCGTGTCGGATGCACTTTCGCTTATTCTCCTTGCAATAAAACTAAACGATCATAGACGACGCGGTGAATTTTTATCTCTCGTTCATCTTGCTCGTGACTGGCCGCGGAGCGTAGAGCGAGCAATACGTTGATAAACTTTGTAAGGAAAAACTGCAACCAACATTGTTGCAAAGTTTTTGGATTCTTCGAAGCGCGCGCGGAGAGTGAGGAAGAAAAAAGATGGATCGGGTCGGAGGAGAATGGCGCGCGCTTTAGTGCTTTCACTGCTTCGCAACGACGAGTTACGACGAATTTCGCATCGCGGGCAAACAATCGGAGGGCTCTCACGATAATGTGAGAAATAAAAAGGCAATGCGAGAATGCGCTACAAACCCGAGTTGTTCCCACCATGATGCTTACTATTGTTTTATATGTTATAGAGTTTAGTCGGGAGCGCATCAGCGCGACGTATCTGTTTTGCTCTATTCTTTTTTCTTTCTGGGCTAGTAAGAAACTGCCTCGATGGAACGAGCCATAATTGAAAACGAAATGAAGGAGAGAAAAGAAAAAGTTCCGCTCGGCTCTTCTTACCACTGCCGCATCCATATTTAATTTAAAAAAAAACGACAAACCTCAAAAAATCAACAACGAAGAAAAATAGGATTAACGGCAATATTTTTCTTTTTGCAGCGAAACACTTGTACTGCCGATGGAAGCTTGTGCAACAACTGTAGCTCGGGTGCACGAGTGTCAAGTTCGCCGGGTGGCCTACGTCCAACGACCAAGGGAAAGTCCACGTGGTTCATACACCTTTGCTGAGATTGAGACTCCAACTTTGAAAGATTACAACTCTGATTGACACACTTTGTTCCTGACGAACCTGAGATAATTCGTTGGACGCGCGGTAATTCCATTTATTTCTTTATGAAAAAAAAAAAATCAAACGAGCGGTTAAAATTTGCAAATTTCTTTTGCAACTAGATTTTGACGACTGTTTAGAAATTTGAGGGAAAAAAATAGAGTGTAAAAAAAGTTGGAGTGGTTTTTGTGTACGAGTGTTTGTTTTCGATCCAATCGACACGCGTCCACGCTAGAGGGTTATAAAAGCTCGAGGAGGGGTGGTGGTAAAACTACACCACCCCTATCTCCTGTCCAGCGAGACACAAACCGAAGGGGTCAAGTCCGTTCTGTCGCGGTTGGACAGTTCGGTTTCCGCGACCGTTCGCTTCGTACCTAGCAGTTAAAAAAGACCCTGAAAGGTCGCAGTTTCAAGCAAGTTTCGCGCGAATCACGTTCGCGTTATGGAATTTTGATCGTCATCGATAGGCTATCGTCGAGTGAGTATTTATCGAGGAAAAAAATTGAATAAAATTCACTGTTTGGCCGAAATTTATGCGCGTAATTGTTACTCTCGACTCTCGCATATTAAATTTGTTTTTTGTGGGAAAATAGAGAACGTCGATCGTGAACTTTGCTGTATACCTTGTTTTCTAATGTCAAACATGCCTCGACTCGATGACGTATCGTTCAAACTTTTCACCACTTTTCCTTTTTTTTCCCCTCCCCGAAACTTTTCACTCTCAATTGCTTTTCACCAAATATTTCCATTCTTCATTTTGTCCATTTTGCTGCCATAGTATAAGCGGGGATTTATGAATATTTAGGAAAAAAAATCGCTCAGGATTATTGCAAGGAAAAAAAAGACTTTTGCTCGGTTCGGATTCGCGCGCTCTCCGGAGGACGAATTGAAATAATGGCGTTTAAATTGAATTTTTCGCAGACCTTGACGAATGGTGCTGCTGAAAAGCCCGTCGCCAAAACGTGGCGGAAGCCCTCAGAGGGATATCGTCGGAGGAAAATCCACGAGCCAGGAGCAACGCGGGAGAATAGCTCGAAAATCGAGAGGCAACAGTCCGAGCGAGAGGTCGAACGGTGGATCGAGAGGAAGCAGTCCTGGCAAAAGTAGCACGGGCTCTAAAGAAAAATCACCGAGTTTGGGAGCATCGCGCGGAAGCGAGTAAGCTCAACATTTTTTTCATAATTATAATGGAATGGTTGGCGCACCGTAGAGGGAATATTCAAACTTTCGAACGAGCGTTGTATAAAAATAATTGTAATTGTAAAACGAAGAAAGACTCTCGCCTTTTAATATGGTTGATGGTTCGAGCGGTTGGCAGTCTGGCGGAAAAACAGTTGCGAGCATCTCGGACGCGTGGAAGCGCGGAGCAAAGGGGAGGGTGCGAGTTTGAAAAATCATTCGAGACTCGATTGTTGTTGGATTCAGTAGCGTGCGAATGCGATTCGCGCATATATGTACACGCATGGTTTACTCCGAGCCACGCTTTCTGTACGGCGCTCCGATTTAAATGAGTTGCACAAATGTACAAACGCAGCATCGCGCAGAGAAAGATCGTTTCGATTTCCGAGAAATCCTCATGTTCACTTTTTTCCAATGAAAATTTGTCTCGCCAGCAAAAGTCCAAAGCGGTGGTTCGTAGAAATATAAGGTAAAGGGGCACTCTCGGAAATGTACTTTTCCGGTATTATCGCGACAAACGTGTAAGCACGTACGAGGCTCGGTAATTGGTGTGAGTCGACGCAAGGGGTACGTAATGTTATTGCTAGGGTACGTGCACCCTTCGAGCTTCTGCTTGCTTCTACCACTTTAGCGAGTTTTATTCAATACGAGAAATTAAAAAAGTGGTAAATTGACTCGAAGGGAATGGGCCGTTGATGCAAGGAGCGAGGATAAAGTAAAAGGTCACTTTATAAAGAGCATCGATCAATCAATCGAAGTTGAGTTGTGTCAGAATAATAAAAAGTCTAAAAGTTGTCTGTAAAATAACGAGGGGGTGAGAATCGCGTATTATCGTACATACTATATACGAGAAGGAAAGCAGAAAAAAATATATCGATTGGGAGACCTTGCCCGTGTGTCATGAGGCTCTGGTAGACTTGCGAGACTCTCGGGTCGATAATCATAATTATACGGCGTAGCTTTGGATACTGGAATGTAGAAAATTTTATACATTTGCGTGTCGTCTTTCGTATTTTCGTTCTATCCATACTCGATACGTCGTAATGGACTTTTTATCGTACGTGTTGTCTGCGCTTGACGCAGTTCGAAGCAATGCGACATATTTCTATACAGCCCAATGAAATACTAATTAATATTTGCTGTATTCGTGTATCTCTGGGGCAACTTGGCCGAAATAGCGGAAGGTTGGGCGCGATAAGGATCGGCCCGTCGTGCCTCGTTATACATTGCCCCTGCGGCCAAATTGGTAACGCGTGTTTTCGATAATAAAAAAAAAAGACCTCGCTCGATTAGTGCACTTTGAATGCACATCTGTATGTTTTTTTTACAAGCACATAGGTCAACGATGAAGGGGACGAATTAAGGAGAGAGAGAGAGAAAGAGTTTCACACCTGTTGGGAATTTTTCCTATTACATTACGAACGGGTTTTTTCGGCGAGGGGTTCTTGGTCGTCGCGTCAATCGAGCTCCCATTCACGAGCCCGTACGCGTGCCTCCAATTAAGGGCTATCGGTTTGTTAATCATAAATGTAACGAAAGTACATCGATGACAATGCACATTTCTTTGTATCCGGTTTTGTTTTCATTGGTAAAAACTAATCGAGACAAACTCGCCATTTTTTTCTTCCAAGAATGGAATTAAAAAATGAGCAACAACTATTCGCGGAACCCTCGCATGTTACGGAGCTCGCGCGTCAAATATTGAGTAGATACGATTAGGAAACGTTACTTTGGGCCGAGGAAAGGCGAAATGCTTGCACAGAGTCACGCTGACGCGGAGGAGGATTCACCGAGGGAGGGAAAAAAAGGATTGACGGGCGACCTCGTTGTTTGACAAGCGCTCTTGTGCAACTCTGGCTTCCGCGAACCTTTCGTCTTTTCTTTTCTTCTATTTTTTTTTTTTACTCCATCAATCGACCGAAATGCTAATAAAAGTTGTAGTTTAGCAAAGCTTTTCGGGACTCACCGCTCGATCAATCGGCTCGCAGTTTGTTCATTCTTCATCTTGAAAGGAACGCGGTGCATGAAATTGGCGATATTTTATTTTATTTTCCATATAGTGCAAGGACGAGGATATCGATTCGTAACAATTGGGCCGAATCGTCTCCTCAATTTTTTCATGTAACACTCGGAGGACGCCTCGTGTCAATATAATTATCTTACGCAGATCGTGACGCTGCACAAGTTTTTCACATTGTCACGCCATGTAGGCGAAGAAAGGAAAAAAGAGAACGATGAATTTTCGTGTCGTCCCCCATATTTGAATCGATTTTTTTTTCTGCCGCAATAAAGGAGATATCTCACCGGAGACATCGGACAAATTTGTTCTGTATCAAATAGTCTGTCCTCGGAAATTGAATCGATTCGATGCCACGCTCGCACATCGGCAAGTGGAATGTTTTTTTTTTGTTCGTTTGCCAATTGCGCAATCCTTCGTTTGCTCGTTCATCATACAGAGACGAAACAATATTTACACAGAAATAATTTGATTGGACGATTAGTTTGCATAAAAAACTAGGGCTTCGTGCTTCAAGTCCTTCGGGCGATTCTTCATCGCGAAAACAATAAAAATAAGAGATAACCGATGAGGTCACCGCAAAGAGACTCTCGCACAGGATTTCCAAGGACGCCTGCTCTGCAAATCGATTATTTCCTACCCCCTGCTCGTTGTGTATACTTGGTAACATATGCATGCAGATACGAGCATGCAAATAAAAGCTCACGCGTTGCCCATTGCTTGAATTACAAATACTTTTCTCAGTTTCTTTTCACCACTTTTCTTTCAGGATCGGAAGTATCGAACGTTTGGCCGATGGTGATAAAAGAGTCATAGCTTCGCAACATTTACTTCCCGAGGATAATATAAACGTCGTAGTCAGGTAAACATTTTTCTCCCCTCTCTCTCATTGACTCGAAAATGAGTAATATCGAGAAAGTGTATTTGATAAAATTCCAGGGTTCGTCCTTTGAGTATAAAGGAGACAAAATCCACCGAATCGGCTGCTGTTCATTTTCCTGGCAGCGGCCAAATTTACGTGAGTTTTCGCGCTCGATGAAAAATCGCTTTCGCGTGAAAAATCGAATGAAAATTGATTTTCATTATATCGTTTCGTAGTGCGAAGGACCATCCAACAGCGGCGACAAGAAAGCAAAACTTTTTTCATACAATGTCGTGTTCGAGCCGGCCGCTAGTCAGGAGGATGTTTTGCAATTTTCGGGAATCAAGAAGCTCATCGAAATGGCGGTCGAAGGGTTCAGCACGACGGCATTCTGTTACGGTCAGACCGGAAGCGGAAAAACACACACCCTCACGGGTCCGCCGGGACTGGTAAGGAGGAAAAAACAAGTTTTCTTGTCGCTTTCGCGTCTCTCGATAAAATCACGTGTCAACAATTTGAAATTAATTGCAGTTTGAAAATGGGAATCCATATTCGGAGGATCACGGGCTTGTTTTCCGCTCGTTCGTTTATTTGTTCAGAGTGCTGCAAGAACGGAAAGAGTGCCATTTCGTTCTCAAGGCTTCCTTTCTCGAGATTTACAACGAAAAGGTGATCGATCTGCTGAATCCTGGCACCTCGAGAAAACCCTTGGCCGTCAGATGGAGCAAAAAAATTCGAGGCTTTTTCGTCGAAAACCTCTTTACCGTTGAGTGCGAAGAACTCGATGATCTCTTGGCAGTTTTGGAAGAAGGTGAGCCACTTTTTTCAGCAGCATTGCATCAGTTCGTTGCTAATGGCGTTGAAAAAATTTGAAAAAAAAGAGAGAAAGTGTTGAAACAACTCGTGACATTTTTTTTTCATTCAGGAATGAGAAACAGGTCGGTCGGTACGCACAATATGAACGAACATTCCAGTCGAAGTCACACTATTCTCACGGTCCACATAACTTCTGAACAGCAGGTACAGAATCGTCTCAATGCCCCATCGTTCCTTCACATTTCCATACACCATTGTTCTCGATACTAATTTTTGCACGCCTATGTGTGGCTTTTTCTTTCTTTTTCCAGATGGAAAACGGCGTGTTTATATCGAAGCAGGGCAAGATTAATTTCGTCGATCTTGCTGGAAGCGAAATGACTAAAAAAACGCAGAGCGAGGGAAAAACGCTCGAGGAAGCAAACAACATCAACAAGAGTCTCATGGTTTTAGGTACGGAGCGATAAACGAGTTTCCAATGCATTGACAAATCGAGTTACCATATGAAAAACATTTTTTTCGTTACAGGATATTGCATAGCCTCGCTGAGTGACGGGAAAAGAAAGGGTGGTCACATTCCTTACAGAGATAGCAAATTAACGAAACTGCTAGCGGACAGTTTGGCTGGAAACGGCGTTACCCTCATGGTTGGTCCTTGATTCGTTTGAATCTGCTCATGAAAAAAAAACAGGATAGAAGTAATTTTTTTATTTCGATTTTTAGATCGCGTGCGTTTCACCGGCGCGATCGAACGCTTCGGAAACTCTCAACACCTTGAGATACGCCGCGAGAGCCAAGAAAATCCGTACAAAACCGATCGTCGTTATGGCAAGTCGAACATGATAATAATTATCGAAACGCCACGAACCTCGCTGAATGTAATTTTTTTCTCGACAAATGCAGGATCCGCGAGAAGCTTTGATTTTGAGTCTCAAACGCGAAGTTGCTGCTTTACAAACGGAGAATGATCATTTACGAGGCGCCCTGCATCTTGGAAACGAATCGACGAGTCTGAAACGAACCGATTCGAAAGGTAAGCAGCGAGCTCTGTGAAAAATTAGTTACAAACGACTCGAAACGTTTGCACGTATTAATGGGAATTTTTTCGACATCGAGCAGCCGAAGAACGGCGAATCCCGACGACCCCACCGCCGGTTGATCTCGACAAGCTCGCGGAACTCGAATCCAGCGAACTCAGCCAATTGCTACGATCTTACATAAACGAGAACGAAGCATTGAGACGGGAAAATGCAGAATTGTACGCAACGAGGGAACAAGTGATGCGAGATCAGGAGCTCGTCTGTCGGGAGAACGAGAGGTTGCTCAAGAAATTGGAAGATGTTAATTCGTGAGTAAAGCGTTGATTCACTTGGATGTTTGCCAGGTTATATAATATTTGCAGGGCAAGGGATTTTCTACGTTTTCGTGGTCTTCAGGGTCTGCTGTCGTTCGCCGATTATACCAGCTCGTCCGACCTATTCAGCGGAAATGCTTCAGGCCTCTATGGACGACGTTCCCGGCGCGACCAACATATGGACCAATCCGAACACGGATACGAACGGCACACCTACGTTCACCACTTCCAACGTAACTTTTTTCTTTTCCGTTTCTCTTTTTTTTTCAACGTAATTTCTTTCTTTTCCCATTGAAATTGAATATTTCTTACTCTCTGCTCTGAATGTAATAAAGGAGGCAAAAACCGCGGACCGATCGAGTACCAGCAGCGGCACTATACCGCACAAGCTGCTCAAAGAACTCGACAAACGAATCGTCGGTAGTTTTAGCAATATAGCAGAAACGTATAGAGACAAAATAAGCCATCATCGACGACACAATTCGTGGGACAATGGTCGGGGCTCGGGGAGCAGTCCCGATCAGACGTATTCCCCGGTCGAAACGAATCAGTAAGTTTTCGACGCAAACTCGAACGACCTAATCGACTTTTATGAAAAAAAAATTCAGATTATCGTTTTTTTTCCTCCAGCGGAAGCAGAAAATCGGGGTTTAGGAGAACATCGACCGTGCCCGAAGAAATATCATCGTCGAGCGCGGCAGATGTATTGGGCGGTCCCGTATTACCGCTTCCAAGTTCCCCAAACGGAACTCCGGATTCTCTGCTGAGTGGTCCGTTGGTCGAAGGCCGGGGCTCAGCACCGGACACCGGCGAGTCGATAAATCCGACATCGCCATTTCCTTCGATTTCACGATCATCCTCGCCGTTTACAATAATCGCCGATCACGAGAGCAAATCGAACGGTCATTCGTCCTCGATGGAAAATAAGTCACGAAGATCAAGACGTTCGACGGAAAACAATGGCCAAGATTTCACCGCTCAACGAGCTTTCGGCAGCCCGGTTTCTCTCGACGGTCATCACTTTTAACTCGAAGAAAAAAACATTACTCGCATTTGCATTTTAATCCATATTTGCTATTATTATTTTTTCTATTACCGGCCTATGTTAGGCTTTGCATTTATTGCACAATGAGAGTACATCTCGCATTATATCTATTTGCGTATTATAATAGAGAAACGGAGCTTAGCCCGATTGCCGATGAGTGTGCGCTATTAACCCTTAATGGTCACGTCGCGGGTTCAATTTTTCCCCAGCCGCTTTTGACCCACGATACGTAATAGAAATTTTAAGAAAATGGATTTGAAAGGGCGCCTTATTTGAAGGGGTAAATTGAATCTTTGCAAAACTTTTTATTTCGACATTTTACTAATATTAAAAATTGCACGAATTTATTTTTTTTTTGCAAATTTTCAACTATTTAGCGCCTTCCACAGTGAGTGGGGTCGACAACACCAGCGTGACAATCCGGAGGTGTGATTATTAAGGGTTAACAAATAAAAGTTGTGCAATTGAATGTTCATTTATGGATTTTAGTGAAAAATTTAATTTATACGTATATTTATATATGAAAATGGCTGTACATAATAGTATTTTTCCTTTATGATTTTTATGAGATGTAGAGGATTGTGGAAAATAATAAATATCCGGTGAAATTGATTTTTGTAGGTTTTGAGGTAAGGACTTTGAAAAAAAGGAGGCAATGATGTTTATAAATGGCGTCTTGCTGTCCCGGTTCGCGTGACTGCTGCGCGTCTGATCGCTGTTGCGAGTTGCGAGGGTCAACATAATCCGCGTTAGGCATTCGGCGCTAGTTTCGCGTTTCGCGACAAAGTGCTCGAGTGGAAAAAAAAAGAATTAGTGACGTAGAGGGCAGCGAGCAAAACAAGAACGCGAAACGCTGTACAACGCCGCGTACATTATAAATACCCGCGTTCTTCACTGCGCGCGAGTACAAAAAACAAAGAGATATTTGAATAAACATTGAGAAATTGCACGCGAGTAAGAATAAGGAGAAAAAAAAGCAAATTCCCGAGTTTCGCAAACGTTCCTTTATTCCCACCATCAACATTTTTCCTTCCCTTTCTACCTTTTCCTTTTCACCACCCTCTCCCAACAGAATCATCTTCGCGTAGTCGTGTTAGTGTGCGCGCATCGCTTTACGAGATCCTGCTTTGAGAACGAGAATAAATTTTGAATCTATACTCGGTGGTGGGTTTTTGTTTTTTTTTTGTTTTTCCAGTCGTCTTTCCGAAGAAAGCATAATTCGGAATAGAAAAAGTCCCGGGGAGTTATAAAAGCGAGGGTGCGCGAGTAGAGAAAAAAAAAAAAAAGACTTTAGTTTGGAGAAACGACACACGGTGAATCGCGAATTTAGCGAGAAAGACGCGTAGAGACGGGTGCGCTCGTGCGCAGGGCTGATACCCAACGGCACAGCACACACATATGAGACACAAGAGTGTTCTCGCTGTCTCACTGGCCAAGCTTGCCCACATAGACACAACGTTCTCATTCCTTCGTGCGGCAACTTTGAGGCAAGAATATCATTTTTCGTGACACACGAATCAGGAAATTGTTTCGATTTATCGTTGAAAATCGTATAAATAGTCGCGGATTACTACAGATCGAAGCAAAAGACCAACAACAGTCGCGAGAAGACGCCGAGGCAATCGCGACGACGGTAAGCCAAAAAAAAACACACACGCTCTAATATACATCCGAGTGTGTCTACATGCACGAACCACCAACACACGATCAATCAAATACATAAACGCGATTAAATATTTCGAAACTTGCATATTTCCGGCAGACAAATTTTTGTGCGACATTTCGATAGTTTATCGCAGATTCAAAATCACCGTTTGGCCGTTTTTTTGTTTTGTTTTCGTTCTCAAACGTTTCTCTGAGAAATTATCAATCGCGAAATAATTAACCTATAAATTTACGTCATTCGTGCGTCAAGCTTCTTACGCCACGCGGTAATTAATTGTTTTTTACTCTCGAAAATTCTCTCAATGGATTTGCTCAAATTTTCGTCCAATTGAGGCGGATGTTAAATTCTCGGATCATCTTTTTGCGTAGGAGGAGAAGCTCGGACGAGGAGCCATCCAAGGAGGCCCCCGATCGGAGAAAGAGCGGGATATTAAATTGACTGGTCGGAGGCTAGAGAGAAGTTGAGGAAAAAGAAAGAAAGCAAGAAAGAAGAAAGAACCATCAACGGAGCAAATAAACCAGGTTTTCTAGAGTCCGATGTCTAGTGCTGAGGTGGTGGAGAGCTCCGTTGATCCCCCGGCTAAGAAGCGACGCGTTGCCGCTGCTGCAGCTACGTTGGCTGGTGGTGACGGAAGGACAAACAGAACGGGTAACATGGCAAAGAACGGCTCGACGTCCAAGGCCCAGACGGAAATTGACGAGGGACTTTACTCGCGACAGCTCTACGTTCTGGGTCACGATGCTATGCGACGCATGGCCAATTCCGACGTTTTGATCTCGGGATTGGGAGGTTTGGGTGTCGAAGTTGCTAAAAACGTTATTCTCGGCGGAGTCAAGTCCGTGACGCTTCACGATAACCGCTCGACCGAAATAGCCGATCTGGGTACGCAATTTTATTTGACCGAGAGCGATATCGGCAAGAATCGAGCTGTCGCGTGTTCCCAACGTCTCTCGGAATTGAACAGCTACGTGCCCACGCGTTATCACGAGGGACAATTGGACGAGGAATTTTTAAAGAAATTCAAAGTTATCGTCGTGACGGATGCGACTTTGGAAGAGCAACTCCATGTATCTCGCATTGCTCGGAGCAACAATTCGGCTCTTATAATCGCCGACACTCGTGGCCTCTTTTCCAGAGTATTTTGCGACTTTGGAGAAAAATTCGTGGTGGTGGATCCGACCGGCGAGCCACCGGTCGGTGCGATGGTCGCGAGCATCTCCCGCGATGCCCAAGGAATCGTCGCGTGTCTCGATGACACCAGACACGGCATGGAGGACGGGGACTGCGTCACCTTCTCCGAGGTGCAGGGAATGACCGAGCTCAACGGTTGCCAACCGAAGAAAATCAAAGTTCTCGGTCCGTATACTTTCAGCATCGGTGATACTTCGGAATACTCGGAATACGAGCAAGGAGGCATTGTCACTCAGGTGAAAATGCCGAAAACCTTGAGCTTCAAGAGCCTCGAGGAATCCATCAAAAATCCCGAGTTTCTTATTTCCGATTATGGGAAATTCGATTATCCGGCGCAACTCCATCTCGCGTTTATCGCCCTCGACGAGTTCAAGAAAAACAAGGAACGTATGCCTCGTCCGTGGAACACCGAGGACGCCAAGGAACTCGTGGAATTGGTTAAAAAAGTCAAGGAAGAATACGGCAGCTCGGATGTCGAAATAAACGAGGAATTGATCGAAACTTTTGCCAAAGTCTCGGCGGGCGATTTGAATCCGATGGACGCAACGATCGGCGGTATCGTCGCTCAGGAAGTGATGAAAGCTTGTTCCGGCAAATTTTCACCGATTTATCAATGGTTTTATTTCGACGCGATCGAATGTCTGCCCGCCGATCGTTCGGAAATCACCGAGGACGATTGCAAACCTTTGGGAACGCGTTACGACTCGCAGGTTGCTGTATTCGGTCGTAAATTCCAATCGAAGATCGGCAGCCTAAAGTATTTCGTCGTGGGAGCGGGAGCGATCGGCTGCGAATTGTTGAAAAACTTTGCTATGCTCGGCGTGGGAGCTGAAAACGGTTGCGTCACTATAACCGACATGGATCTCATAGAAAAGTCGAATTTGAATCGTCAATTTTTGTTCAGACCGGCGGACGTACAAAAGCCAAAATCATCGACCGCCGCTCGAGTCGTCAAGGGAATGAATCCACAGATGACCGTGGTGGCCCACGAGAATCGCGTTTGCGCCGAGACCGAGAAAGTCTACAACGACGAGTTCTTTGAAGTATTGGACGGTGTTGCCAACGCCCTGGACAACGTCGATGCTCGTATTTACATGGATCGTCGTTGCGTCTATTATCGAAAGCCGCTGCTCGAGTCTGGCACGCTCGGAACAAAAGGCAATACTCAGGTCGTCGTACCGTTCATCACCGAATCGTACAGCTCGTCTCAAGATCCCCCGGAAAAGAGTATACCGATCTGTACGCTGAAAAACTTTCCAAACGCGATCGAGCACACGCTTCAGTGGGCGAGAGACAGCTTCGAGGGTCTGTTTCGTCAGGCGGCCGAGAATGCGGCCCAATACATCGTCGATCCACAATTCGTCGAGAGAACTCTCAAGTTGCCGGGCGTTCAACCGCTCGAGGTATTGGAATCGGTTTACACGGCTCTCGTCGAGGAGAGACCCCGCAGCTTCGAGGATTGCGTTGCTTGGGCTCGTTGCCATTGGCAAGAACAATACAACAATCAAATTCGACAATTGCTCTTCAATTTTCCTCCCGATCAGATAACATCGAGCGGCCAGCCTTTCTGGTCCGGTCCGAAGCGCTGTCCCGTACCTCTCGAATTCGACATCAACGAGTCCCTCCATCTGGATTACGTCGTCGCAGCGGCGAACCTCAAAGCGGCGGTTTACGGTATCCCGGCTAATCGCGACAGGAAATACATCGCCGAGGTGGCTTCGGCGGTGGAAGTACCAAAATTCACACCGAAATCCGGTGTGATGATAGCCGAAACCGATTCGCAGGTTCAGGTCTCGAACGGCGGTGGAAACGTCGATCACGAGAGACTGGTCCACATACAGGAACAATTGCCGAAACAGAATGAGCTCAGTTCGATAACGATTATACCGCAAGAATTCGAGAAAGACGACGATACGAATTTCCACATTGACTTTATCGTCGCTTCGTCAAATTGCCGAGCGGCTAATTACAAAATTCCACTCGCCGACAGACACAAGAGCAAATTGATCGCCGGTAAAATAATACCCGCGATCGCTACTACGACGTCGGTCGTCGCCGGTCTCGTCTGCTTCGAACTCATTAAATTGGCCAGAAACGTAACCGACCTTGCCATCTACAAGAATGGCTTCGTTAATTTGGCACTGCCGTTCTTTGGCTTCTCCGAGCCAATATCAGCTCCGAAACTCAAGTATTACGATACCGAATGGACCCTCTGGGATCGTTTCGAAGTCAAGGGCGAACTAACGCTCAAAGAATTTTTGGAATACTTCAAGGATCAGCACAAGCTCGAGGTGACGATGCTCTCGCAAGGTGTCAGCATGCTGTATTCATTTTTCATGGCCAAGGCCAAATGCCAGGAACGCATGGCTCTACCGATGTCGGAGGTTGTGAAAAAGGTATCGAAGAAAAAGCTCGAGCCCCACGTTCGAGCCCTCGTGTTTGAATTGTGCTGCAACGATTGCGACGGTAACGACGTCGAGGTTCCCTACGTACGGTACACTCTACCTTGATTGATCGACGGGAACAACGAGAATCTATCGAGTCGCGAGCCTATTGTCATCGAGCTTTAAACTTGAGCATCGATTCGCTTCGGAATACACTCGATGATTATCATTTTAAATCATCAAAATAGTAAGAAAAAGCAAAACAAACGAAAAAACATTGAAAAAAACTCGAGGAAGAATTTAGCCTGTAGTAATTTCTACAAATTTCTATTTTACGATACGGGAAATGAAGAAATAAAACCAAACGAGTTGGAAAAAAATCAAAGTGATAAGCAAGGACAAACAATTGTTGAAAAAAAAAAAAAATAGAAAAAAAACGAAAAATCTAACAAAGAAAAAAAACAAGCGAAATGAGGAAAATATATAATAATCTTTTGTGTACGAGACTAACTCTGAGCCTACTCGTCATTTCGAAAGGGCGTGAAATGTTGTTGTGCTTTGTTGTCTTTTTCTCCGGAGCCCACAAAGCTCTCCAAGAATGGGTCAATTTTTTTTTTCTCTTTATTTTTTATTAACACACGTGGCTCACGGCGTTACGCCATCTCGAAAGTCAAACTTTTGAGCGTGGAACAAAGCCATTGGTTATAACATTGAATTTTTGTTTTTTTTTTCTTTTGTCCCCCAGTTGCGTTGAGAATTTCACAAATTCCGGAAGCATTGCCGTTCTATGTGTATTTAAGCTCAAGTGTAAATTAAACGAGTAGTAGAATATACATCACGAGTCTATAGGGATTATAAAACACACACAACACCGCGGAGCAGAGCAACGTGTTTGAAAAGAATTGAGCGAACGAATAGAGAGTTTTGAGAATAAACCAGCCGAGTGCTGCGATTAAGGACGAAAACAAAGGATATCTCGCGCTATCCATTCTCTTTTGCTACTGGCGATTACATAGAGATGATAAGAAAAAAAATATAGTTGTGTTTTGATCGTTTAGCGATTGCGTAATATTCGATTTGCAAGGTTTTCCACAAACATTCGGAAAATCACAGTCCAGCGTAATTTCAAGTGTCACAATTATAGAAAGAATAATCATTATTGTTCCGGGGCACAAGAATTTTGCTTGTCGGAAAATAAAGAGAATATACGTTTGGAAATAACTTAAAGTCTTTGCAACGAGGATCTCGTCGCTCAATCTCGCGACGATTATATTTGCTGCATTTAACTTTGTAACGAAAATATTTCTTTTCATTAAAAACCAAGGCTTTTGCTAAAGGAAACAATATTATAATTCTAATAAAGTGAAGTGAAAGAACAGACTCGTAATTTCTCCAATCCTCCAGTCCTTTAATCCCAAAAAACATTTCCACCGATTAAATTCGAATTTCGTACGAATTTTAGTTCGAAAATAATTCTGTAGTCGCGACACGGCGTGACGGTGACATCGTCAACTAAATTTTAGAGGTTAAGTTGGAGGAGAAAAACGGCGCGAAAATGGCACAACGCTCGATCACGTATGTAATTGTCAAAATTAAATAAATTGCAAACCACACGCCCGTGTAATGGATTTTTTTAAATTTCGAACCCAAAACAATAAACCAGCATTTGTGAATAATGAACTTTTCGCGACAGATCCTTCTTCAAAAAATCTACCGAAAATGGAGCAAAGAATGGCACGACGTCCGAATCGAGGTACGTCCGTTTCACAATAAACAATTTGACTTTACTATCGTAATCCAATTCGTAAATCGAACGTTTGTTCACGAGAATGACGACGAGTTTGTTGAGTCGTTGCGTGATCGCGCGAGCGCATGTTTTGAGCGCCCACTTGTCGAGACTCTCGATACAAAACTCTCAACTGCACAAAATAATTATTAATTCGATCCACATTGACAACAGTAAACAGAGCAAAGATAAAATTGCCACAAATTTGAAGGACGGAAAAAGGAAAAGAGAGGATAATGGCAGCGGTAGCAGCAGCAGCACCAGGTAAAATCAGCTTATGGCAAAAAAAATTCTCTAAAATCATTTTTGCACAGTTTAATTATTTCTCTATGTTTTTTCCCACATATCAAAGCTCTCCGCCGCCTAAAAAAAATTTACCGAGTCCTAAACCAGCGGCCAAGCCAAAAAAATCAAATTCTGCAAAGAAAACATCGGCAGCCTCCAAATCAAAGCTGAAAGAGTCAATGAACAACAAATCTATCGAGGAGACGATTGAAAAAAAGGAGAAAAGTGAAAATTCGGACGAGTCTCCGAATGATAAAAAGGAAATCAAAGAGCAATTGGAATTGGGGAAGAAAAATGGTTCTGGGAAGAAGAAAATTGCTAAGAAAAGGGCGAGAATAATTCGGGAGGACTCCAGCGACGACGAGGGCCACTTACCGGTAATTTTTTTCACTCCGGTCATCCATCCTGTTATTTTTAACATTGCGGCTGTACTCACTGTCCCATTTTCAGTTGCCGGACAGTCCAACAAAACAGCGAGACCCTGGGAGTCCTGCAAATGGAAAGTCACATGCAAAAATAATGTCTGAGAGTGAAACGGAGGAAGAGGAAGCCGAAAAGAAAGAAGATGCTGTGGAGGATAAAATGGAAGAGGAAAAAACGAGCGATCAGAGCGACAGAGAAAAGTCGAGTCCAAAAAAAGGAAAATTGGAAAGCAAATCACCGAAAATAGTCAACAACTTTTTTGGTAAATCGAATTGACTGCAATATTCGTCGGGGATTTGGAACACGACGAATAATAATGATTACTTCGTTACAGCTCCGCGGCAGAAAGATGGAAAAAATAAAAATTTGGACAAAAAGAACGAAAGTCCTGCGTACAATCCAAACTCGGCGAAATATCATCCGATCAACGACGCGTGTTGGAAGAGAGGAGACAAGTAAGTCTCGGCGCGGTGCTCCAAGAGAATCCAGCGATTTGCGATATTGTGATAAATGAACGTATTTTTTTTGGCGTTTTGACAGAGTGCCTTATATCGCACTTACGAGGACGTTGGAGCTGATTGAGGAAACGAGCGCCAGATTGAAAATGATTGAAATATTATCAAATTATTTCCGCTCTCTGATCGTACTCAGTCCCGAAGATCTTTTGCCGAGTGTATACTTGTGTCTCAATCAACTTGCACCGGCGTACGAAGGTCAATTTTCATTCATCACACAATTAGTTTTTTCAAATATGGAAATAACGTTTCGGCCGTTTTCCTGATCCGGCAATTTGCAGGTCTCGAGCTCGGAATCGCCGAAACAACGTTGATGAAAGCGATAGCACAATGCACAGGGAGAACCCTGCAACAAATAAAATTGGACGCTCAAGAAGCTGGGGATTTGGGCGTAGTCGCGGAGGGCAGTCGCTCGAATCAGAGAATGATGTTTCAGCCGGCGCCTTTAACAGTTTCCAACGTGTACACGAAATTGAAGGAAATTGCTCAGATGACTGGAACTGCGGTAATTTGGCGATTTTTCTTAAATATCAAATATCAACGAATGCGAAATGTGGAAAGAGCCATTAATGTATTTCGTTTGGCAGTCGGTTGGCAAAAAAGTCGATAGAATTCAGTCGCTGTTCGTCGCTTGTCGATTCACGGAAGCGAGATATCTCATCAGGTCTTTAGCGGGAAAGCTTCGAATAGGATTGGCCGAACAGTCGGTTTTGCAAGTACGTCGATTCTAATTTACATATAGAAATCGCATAATTTGGCTGATTGCGAAAATAATCCGTTTTCCATCGTTTCTCAAAGGCCCTCGCCCTTGCATGTGCAATGACTCCACCGGAACAAGAATATCCGCACGAAATATTGGACGCGAGTAAAAAAATGGGCAGCGAGACGTTTAAGCAAAAGTACGACGAGATTGCACTTTTGGTGAAAACGACGTACTGGTGAGGAAAAGCATTTTGCATTCGCTGTGAATTTAACGTTGAGAAATAAATAATAACAAACTCGCGAATCGTTTAGCGAGTGTCCAAATTTCGACATGGTGGTGCCGGTTTTACTGAAAGACGGCGTGAAAGCTCTGCCGGAAAAGTGCAAACTGACGCCGGGTGTTCCGTTGAAACCCATGCTGGCACATCCGACGAAAGGCGTTCAGGAGGTTCTGACGCGTTTCGAGGGTCTCGAGTTTACCTGCGAATGGAAATACGACGGTGAACGTGCGCAAATTCACGTTAACGAGAATGGTGACGTGAGTATATACAGCAGAAACCAGGAGAACAACACGAGCAAATATCCCGATATTATTGGTAGATTGAAAAATACTCGAGGCGACAATGTCAAGAGTTGTATATTGGATTGCGAAGCGGTCGCTTGGGAACGTGAGAAAAAACAAATATTGCCCTTCCAAATTCTTAGCACGAGAAAGAGAAAGGTATTGGGACTTTTCAATTTCTAAACACACACTCGTTAAATAATTTTGCAATCTCGCAATAATCGATCTTTTTTCCCGACCATTCTAGGACGCGAACGAGGCCGATATCAAAGTGCAAGTGTGCGTTTTCATGTTTGATCTGTTGTATTTCAACGGCACAGCTTTGGTAAAAGAGCCATTCGCTAAGCGTCGCGAATTGTTGCGAGAAAACTTTAAGGAAGTTGAGGGAGAGTGGTATTTCGCAACGAGTCTCGATACGACAAAGATGGAGGAGGTTCAAGATTTTCTCGAGGTTTCCGTCAAGGGTAAGTGCCCCGTTACCCCCGTGACGAGCCATTTGCTCAACTTTTACCATTCGATGCATTTTTGTTGATTAAAGGAAATTGCGAGGGCCTCATGGTCAAGACACTGTACGAGGACGCGACTTACGAAATTGCCAAGAGATCCCGTAACTGGTTGAAACTGAAGAAGGATTATTTGGAAGGCGTCGGCGACACTCTCGATGTCGTCGTTATCGGTGGATACATCGGAAAAGGCAAAAGAACTGGAACTTATGGAGGTTTTCTTCTCGCTTGTTACGATCAGGAGAACGAGGAATATCAGAGTCTTTGTAAAGTGAGTAGCGGATGGAAAAAAAAAAGAACGAAATTACGATGAATCGCGAATTACATCGCGATGCGTTCTATTGTCTGCAGATCGGTACGGGATTCAGCGAAGAGGATCTTCAGAAATACACGGAAGTACTGAAAGAAAAAGTGATACCGCAAGCGAAATCGTATTACAGATACGACAGCGCTCACGAGCCGGATCACTGGTTCGACGTTTCTCAAGTTTGGGAAATCAAATGCGCGGATCTTTCTCTATCACCGGTGCATAGAGCAGCCGCGGGAATTGTTAGTGGAATCGTATTTTCGTCTGAAATTCGTATTTGAGCTCTCTGTCTCTAACATTGTCCTTTCTTTTTACAAGGTCGATCCGGAGAAGGGAATTTCATTGAGATTTCCACGATTCGTTCGCGTTCGCGAAGACAAAAATCCCGAAGACGCAACGTCGGCCCAGCAGGTCGCGGACATGTACAAGAGTCAAGAACAAATCATGAATCAAACGTCCACGTCGAAAGTCACCGACGAAGATTTTTACTAAACAATTTTTCATCGATCGCTATTGAGGAACAAACCTATCATTGATATTATTTTTTTTCGAAAATGAAATTGTGTATGAATTTATTCCCTTTTTAATAATATACACCACAAAAATATAAAATAAAGCGTATTTTTGATGTTCGCGGGGAGAGATAATTGCATGGGAACCGTGGATACAGCGCCATGGGCTGAACGGCGGAGGCTGAAGGAACTAAGAAAAGTCCCTCGCGTGAGATACGAAACGAGTCTATAGCGTTTCCGTGCTTCTCGGGGGCTTGCTTGTGGATCGCGAGTGGGGGAACGTACGTAATGAAAAAAAGCGCAGCACGTAATAATAAATAATTTGGCGGATCGTCGTGTTAAACGTTGACGAGCAAGATTGGTCGTAGTATTTTGCGTAGTGGGGCGAGAAGATAAGAAAAAAGAGAAAAGGGTGAATCGGATTGACATATGTACGGGTCAAAGTGCGGTAATGTCTTCGCACACATTTTCGCAGAAGAGTTTTAAGCCTACACCCCCATTGAAAGGCAGTTTTCCGCTGGATCATCAGGGCTATTGTAAACGTGTTATGATAAAATACATGCGATGTTTACAAGAGAACAAGAGCAACAACACGCCTTGCAGGGATGTCGCTAAGGATTATCTCGGATGTAGGATGGACAACGATCTCATGGCTCGCGAGGAATGGACCAAGCTCGGCTTCAGCAGCGAGAAGGAACAGATAGCCGCAGCCCGGACGTAACGTTAGACCGCAATCCAAACAACAACAACAACAACAATAACAAGTACACCAAAATAAAAGAAAAGGAGGCAAAAATATTTGCTCCGAATAATCGCCAATAGAACGAAAAACAAAAAAATCTACCAAAGTTACATCGCGAAAGATTCGAGAGTGCTACACCTGAGATATAATTACTAAATAAAAATAGTGGAACAGCGGCGTCCGAAAAATGTGCTTGTAGATTCGTAGTTTTAGGCAAAAAACCAAGAATTTGGTGAAAAACAGAAAAATTTAGCGAAATATCGTAGAGAGCAGCTTGGATAGAAAAGTTGAAAACGAAACAACGCATTTCTGCAGATTCACGCATTTTGCTTGACCCTTTTTTCTTTTGTACCACAAATAAATCTGCGGCGCGACCACAAATTGCATATCTCTATGAAAACGAATACAGGATAAAGAATATAATTAAATCATTTTTGCTCATGCAACGTCGCAACGTTACACACCAATAACTAATAAGAGGAAAATCTATCAAAGGTCGTTGAAGACATAGTACACCGCGGTAGATCTAGAACCAATAGACGCACGAGGAATTTGAATTTGCCAATTCCCACTCTACCGTTCTATTATTGATCGTGTGATAAAAAACTTGCAAGTGCGCTTAGAATTACACAATAATGAAAGAAGCTCAAGCGGAGAAGGAGGAGTAAGAAGAGTCATAGATTTACGACAGCCGGGTCTAACGTGAGAAATTGAGGAATAAGAAAAAGCAAATAGAAAATGGATTCTCGAAAAAAAGTCCTGATCGGTTGCACGGGTAGCGTGGCGACGATAAAATTGCCATTATTATGCGACAAACTGTGGAGAAACAACATGGATATTCGCGTTGTCGTTACGGAGCACGCCAAGCATTTCCTCAAGGATGCGGAATTGCCGCCGGGCACTCAGATCCTCTCCGATACCGTAGAATGGGCGGCATGGCAAGGACGCGGCGATCCTGTACTTCACGTCGATCTGGCCAAGTGGGCAGATCTTTTTCTCATTGCTCCGCTAGACGCCAATACTTTGGGCAAGTTGGCCAATGGAATATGCGACAATATATTGACGTGCGTCGCACGCGCTTGGGACACCAACAAGCCGTTGCTTTTTTGTCCGGCAATGAATACCATGATGTGGGAACACCCCGTCACCGCTCCCCAGGTACGTGACGAAAAAAGTGACTGGTCGATGGGGAAACGTAGAGAATATTGATGTTTTGAATATTTGTGATTAAAGGTCGACAGGCTCAAATCGTGGGGCTACAAGGAAATCAGCTGTATAACAAAGACTCTGATGTGCGGAGACACCGGAATCGGTGCGATGGCGGAGGTCGATACGATCGTTCAGGCGACGCTGAGATGTCTCGTTCCTTGGGATTCTTACCCATCGTCCGATTTGCGTTTTATTAGATCAGATTAACCGCAACGAAAACGTGTTGCGATAAAAAAATCAAAAAAATGACGAAAAAATGAATAAAAATGAATATTATTGCACGCATCGATGCAAGCACGAAAAACTTGAAAAAATATACGAATATATATTGTTGAAGCCGTTGTAGAGAATGAATAAATAAATTTTCGGCGTGTTTGTAAGCGCAGACTTTTATTCCTCGTAACGCGAGATCCGGTTATGCCAATATATTTGAGGAGTTTTGGTTCGGAATAAAAAGACGGAGAAGAAACGAAAAGTACTTTTGGATTTTCCTTCTTTATTATTATACATATATATAAAAAGATTCGTCGAGCACTTGGACCGGCCCCGTTTGTAAAAGTCTTTTCGCTCTTGTAATTGCAAAATCTTCTCAATTGCACGGCCATTTCGCGGTGTATAAATTTATAAATATATTTTAATCCGACATTGCATTAATTATATTTTACAATATACATTAATCGTTCCTATTTCGATATATTGGCTAGCTATGTTTATTTCTTTCTTCTCCATTGTTTTTGTTCATTTAATTAACATAAAATATCACAGTTTATAAAACTGATGCACTCGGCTGATTTATTTTTCTTCTCCATCTTCTTCTTCGTCAAAGTGCTGTTGGGGTCATACGTGAGAATATGCTAAAAAACTAGGCGAACAGTTGCTCGCGCGAATCGAGTCTGCGGCGAGCTATCGCCGCTAAAAATTCGGTATAAATTAAATATCATTCAACTAGTTGCGATAAAATTTGTATACATGAAATAATATTAATAATAATAATAAAACGACTTTGCAAAAAGTATGTAGAAAAATACTCGTTGAGGATGCAATAGCATAAACTCGACTTTGGGGCATCAGTTGAATCGATATTACAGAATGTAGAAAAAACGATGAAAATATCTTTTTCTTTATACACGGAGAGAAAAATCTTTTGAAAATTACCGTCATGTCAAAAACACGCGATGCGTGTTACAAAAATTACGAGTTTTTAGGAAAAAAAAGTTGTCATCCTGCTTAGAAAATGTGTGAGAAGGAATTTTTGCAGAAATCTCTTATAAAAATTGCAATTTTTCTCTCTCTGTGTAACTATTTGGCAGTATGACATTTCGTAATTGTAAATATATACCGATCTGAGTTTTGGACGCTCGATAAAGTACGAATACGTACAGAGGAGGCACGCTTTGTTTGTGGCAGTGGTAAAAGTTTGTCGCTTGCTTTTTAACACTTAATATCAACGAGAGATAAAAATAAATGTCTCTGTGTCGATCCCGCGGCGATAATTCATTGGAAAAGTATAAAACAACAATCGACCGATTGATTCGCAAGGCACTCAAAAATCGTCAGAGACATTCGTCTTGCGAAATCTCGAGATAATCGCAATAAAATAAAAAACAACCTCTCTGGCGCGTTTGAATAATCATGAGGCGCATAAAGATAGCGAAAAGGAGTCTCTTTACGATATCCTGATCGAAATGAGGGAGAAAATGGTGAGTGTCGTGAGAAGAAGGAAAGAATGAGGCACGTTTCGCCTCTGGGAACTGCTCAGCACGACTCTCGCTCTTCCTGGAAGATCCACGTCGTTTGTCTCCATTTCTGGCTCGCAGCCCATCCAGAACGGTGCCGATGCTTTCTGCCGAGCGTGGGCGACTTTCATATTCATATCGTCGAATTCCCAGTATCCTTTTCCCTTGAAAAAGTACGTCTTGCCTGAAATAACGATAAAGACTCGTAAAAAATTTGTTTTACGCCTTTTGCCAGCTCGAATTGCGAAAACGACGAGATCGTACCGTCGGTCCATTGGAAGACCGTGTCAATGTTGTATCCGACGCCCGCAAACATGCACATGTCCCTCGGATAATCGAGCTCGACGTAGTTCGCCGATTCGTCGAACCTGGAGGTGAAAATTTTTTTTTTTTAAATAATCAAATAAATGTGCAGGAGCCGGAGCGATAATTGAGGGGAGAGAAAAAATGGATCGAACCTCCAGTACTGTGTACCGCTGAAAAAGTACGTTCGGCTGTTGTGTCCCCAAACCATGGCACCGTCGATTTTCTTAAGGTCCTTCGGGAGACCGATGGAACTTATGCGTTGAGGATAACCGGGCATTATATTGTGTCCGTGAAAGACGTAAAAGTACGAACCGATGAAAAAGACTATTTTTTTATCGAGTCGCTCGTAAACGGCGTCCACGTGATCAATGTCTTCGGGAAGATTGAAAAGACGCGTTATCTCCGCTGGATAACCTTCGTAGAGGCCGTTGTCTCCGATCCTCCAGAGATACTGTAAACAGTTGACAAAGTTGATAGTGGCGATTTATTTTTCTAAAAATTGCAACGAGTGCATCGAGAACGTTGTATGCAAAAATTTTTATCGATGGAATTCCTTCAAATTTGTTTTTCAATGGACGTGGGCTCGCTAAACATTCTGTATGCAAGAAAAATTGAAAAAAAAATTAGTTTTTGATGAAACTCACTCTTCCTTTGAAAATATAAATCTCGCGTCGAATAACGCTGATGGCATCGTAACTGGTGTCACATTTGTCAGGAACATCGTCCCTGGGTGTTGGCCGATATCGGTGTCGAGGTCTGTAAGTCGGGGGCACACTGGTGCTCGTGGTGGTGCTCGGGGTAGGATGATGTCTGTGGGGCTTTCGCGTTCTCGGTGGTCGATAGTCCGGCCTCTCGGTTCTGTAGTCAGGTTTTATGGGATAACGATCGCGACGGCCGTACCTGTCGTCGGGATAGTGATTAGGTCGGGTCACGGGTCTCCATGCTCGTCGACCGGTTGTCGTTCTTTGGGTCGTTGTGCTCGTTGTCGTCGATGTCACCGGTGGAACTGGACCGTTGGGCAAATTCGCCCACAATTTTTCTTCGGAAGCACCTGCGAATCGAGGCGCGACGTTCGATCACAATTTCGAGCTAATAATTGAAAGAAAAATGACGAAAATTCATTTGACAGTACGAACCATACATCTGCTCGATTCCGTGTCTGTCGTCCTCGGGGAGTTTGTAGTCTTTGGTCAGACCCTGATACCAAGGATACATCAGGGCTCCGCGCACCGAACTATGCGCCAGACCGAGCGAGTGGCCAAACTCGTGAGCGGCCACGGCGAAAAGACTCGTTCCTGCAAACCGCAAATTTTTATTTCTTCATTATTTCATTTATTTTAATTATTTGATTTATTTGATTTATTTTAATTATTTGATTTATTTGATTTATTTTATTTATTTCATTTATTTCATTTATTTTATTTATTTTATTTTTTTTATTTATTTTATTTTTTTTTATTTATTTTATTTATTTTATTTATTTCATTTATTTCATTTATTTCATTTATTTCATTTATTTCATTTATTTTATTTATTTTATTTATTTCATTTATTTTTATTAAGTAAGGAAAACGGCTGATTATGTGAAGAAGAGGTGGAAATTTGTGTGTGTGTGTTTGGACCGATGGACAGAACGCTTTGTCAGAGGTGAGAGTTTTTTTCCGGGCGATTGCCTCGACGAAGATTGGAGGACGAGATATTCTCTCGCTCTTTTTTACAATCGCTTTCTCAACTCTTTTGTCTCTGGCTCCTTTTTCCGATACAAGATCTTTTTCTCCAATTCCGCAGCAGTGCTTTCTTCATCTTCCACTTGTATTCCCCCGCCCCATTCTTACTTTTCTCTTATTTTGTCCTTACTCGCACGCTCGCGAGATACCCTCGAGAAAATGTGGCCGAGTTTTTATTTTGTTTGTTTGTTTCTTCTCAACTCGCATTTTCTCTCAAGTTCCACTTGATTCTACAAAACTGTCGAGTCCGCTCGTTCTTCGAAATAGCCATTGCAACATTTCGATCGTTTTCCCACGAACAACTCGAAATATTTACAAGTTTTTTATACAAATATTTCTTTGGCCATTCCCACGAAACGCGAATTATTTGAATTAATACGAAGCAAAGGAGCGAAGTAAATTTTGTATTCTCTGGAAAATTTTATACTGCGGTGTAAAAATTTGATGAAATTTGAGAAAATTCGAAGGTGCAGCAGCAGAGCATTTGAGATGCACAACGTCACCTCGGCGGAGATGTAACTTCTTAACGAGGAAACTTGTCGCTGGTTGGAACAAGCCAAATTCACTGCAACTGCTTCGCACCGTTTCGAGGACGAGGACCAAAAGTTTGAGGCTCGTGGTTATGCCCTCCGGGCCGAATGTTGGAAAGACGCGAATCATGTTATTAAATTGCATTTTCTTTGACATTCTCCCAGCACCTGCTGTTTCTTATTCCAAACTTTTCGTCTTTCCGTTGAATTAACTCTAGAAAGGTGAGCTTATTTTTTTTTTACCTATTCCGGGGTCTGAGTGACCCCAATTTTGAAAAATTCATATCTCCGACAAAATTTAACGAAAAACGTTCAACTTGGGCTCGTTCTTTTCGTTTTTTCATGCAGGAACACGCGAGCCTGGGGCAATGTTGCTTGGAGTAAAAAAAATCAGGCAAAAATGCGGTAAAAGGATAAAAACCCGGGAGAACGAAAAGGAAAAGGTTTTTCGTTTTTAATTAACGTTTAAAAAGCCAAAACTAATGACTTTTTATCGATAATTAGCGAATTTGGAGAATTAACATTGAAGAACGATAATCAATCGAGTCTCAATTCGTTCGAGGGCTCGGATAGTACGAGCCTGTGGGCAATTTCCTTTTTGACCTACTTGGCACGCTATCAAAAGGGTACGGGACGACCATTTCTCGATTAACTTTGTAACGCGAGTATCGCGCGCGAGAGATAGACGTCGATGGAAAGTTCTTTCCTCTCGCCAAGTAAATACAATTAAAAGTGCTGTCCGGCCGAGGACGAAGATATAAAGAGTCCTCCTCCATGTAAAAAGAGAAGAAAACGAAGAAAACGAACGTCCAGAGTTTCCGAGAAAACGCCAAGACTGATAATCGTTTATGGCGAAAAAAAAAAGGAAAAGAAAAGGGAAATTTCTCGGTCGGATACTTTTGGGGATTACGCTCTGTGCATAGCGGCGAATCTTTAGCGTAAATGTGAGAATAGTTGCGACTTTAAAGGAGCGAAGATCGAGTTAATTGTGAAATACGAGGGTGTCGGGATAATTCTCGTGATTCTTAGAGAAATGTTGGAAAGATGCGAATCGCGGTGCTGTTTGCCTCGCAGAGGCGAGGGAAATTGTCCCGCAGGAGTTTGGGGGAAAAGCCGATACTCCGCGATCGAGCTCGAACGACAAACTTTGGCATGAATTTATTATTTGAGCATCAGCGAGGAGGCGAGCGAGGCCAGCAAACGGAAAAATGGAAATTCGACCATTTTTTTTACGTACCTTCCTCGTTGGTGTCGTTCTCCAGAAGCCATATTTCTTCCTCGTCGAAATGGGCATCACCTCCGCGATCCCGTCCGGGAAAAAATGCGTGGGCCAGAATTTGACCTCTGCCATCGAATGGATATCCGTCACCGTGATAACCTCTGATCGATAAAATAAATTGCATCTTTACAAATTTGTCCAGCCAATCATTTTTGGAATTTTTGACTTTTCGCCATTTTTATATTTAAAAAAAATCCCAGAGCTTCGGATCGTCGCGCGTAGCGAACTGCAGAAATTCGGTTTCCAGTGCGCGAAAAGGCGCCTCGGAAGTATAAATGCGACCAACGAAAGAAAAAAAAACAATCGAAAAGAAAACGAAAAAAAAATGGCTAAAATGACGAGATTTTGAAAGACAATTTTCAATTAGCTCGGCTGCATGATAAATCAGGTCGCTGATGAGGGAGATAATAATATTTCGAATGTTTGTGAGAAACGAGGGCGGCGAGAAGGTTGCGGCGGAGCAGGAGGCTTTGTGGATGCACGAGGTAAATTATAATTTGGGAGGTTGTATAGCTCGTGCGAACAATGGGTGAGTAATTTGGCGCGTTGTCCACAGGGAGATGCGATGGACATAGCAGGGAAGCTGCTGGGCCGCGCGCGCCGGTTTGTTTGTCTCTTCGGGCATTACACGTAAGCGTTTTGTGTGTGCACGACTATGCGCGCACTTGTACGATATATACGTCAAAAATCCTCGCGCTCCGTTCGTTCGATCTGCGCGGAATTATACCGAGTAACTGCTTTAGCACGTAATAAAACGAAACCAGCGTCTCTGTTCTTTTTATCACGATTTCGTAATTTACACTGAAAATTTGATTTTTGAAAATTAAAAACTATTTTTTTTTGAAAAATTTGTTTTTTTTTTTCGTTTTGACAGTATTTTTGGTTTCTGATGGAACTGTCGGTAAAATTTACGATTGGAATAACAAAAATTTGCTTTCCGAAGAGACTTTCTAAAATATTTCTCGCTGCGATAACAAAATTTTTGGATTTTTTGAAAAATTTGATTTTTTTTTCGTTTTGACAATATTTTTGGTTTCTGATGGAACTGTCGGTAAAATTTACGATTGGAATGACAAAAATTTGCTTTTTCCTAAAATGCTTTTCGCTGCAATAGCAAAATTTTTCGAATTAAAAAAAAAAACGTTGCATCGATCCAACAAAATTTCGTCAGAGCGCGAGGAGTCGATGATTTAGCACTCGACGCTATTCGCTAATACCAACGCTCTCAATAAAAAGATAATTTAATCTCAATTGCAAAACGAGTTGGCGAAACGTTAATTTGCAATAACGGTTGAAAAAAAAAAGGAAAAGGAAAGCAGTGCGAGTCGTTAGTGCACGGAGCGAAAAAGCCTCGCGATCGTTTCAACTCTATTGCCGTATCCAATTCTCGAGGTAAAATTTTGTTCCTTTTTATCTCTCTCCTGCGAGGGCGTTTGTCGAATTTGCATTCGAAACGCCGGGTTTCCCGGAAGCTTTTGGATTCAACTATTTATTACAGAGACGAACAATGTTTCGCGGGAACGAAAAAAAGTTGCAGAATCGTTCGATATGACGATGTGCGTCAGGAATTTGTGAAATTTTTTTTCAACGTTGGAAAGGCGCGGAAATAAAAAAAAACGTGTTTTATCGATTCGTGTAGAAAAAATTTAAAAAAATCGTAAAAATAAAGAAAAAAGCACTCACCGATAGAAGTAAACCAATATGTCGGCCTGGTCGCTATTAATCTCCTGGAAGGTCAGTTTCGAATTGATGGCCCAGAGATTCAGCGCTTTGCTCAGTTCTCTCCTGACACCGCCGGTTTCCAAGCCGCCCGGTTGTTCCGTTCGTAAGCTACAAAAATAGCAAACACGCGAGATTGTCAAAATAAATGATTTATTTATTTATTTATTTATTTTGCTCGGAGGGAAAAACTCGCGGGTAATATTTGACGGAACGCGGACGTGCATGTTCGAGAATGAATGGAATTGCATTATTTCCGGAGACAGTGGAGCATCAAAATTGAATGGCGCGCGCGGATGTTGAAAAAAAGTTGAAAAAAAAAAAAAAACATTGCCCGACGACGTAGTGCGTTTGTTGTCGGTGATGTTTACGCTCAGGGAGAAAATATATATAGCCAGCAGGCACGAGAGTCGTAGGTAGCGAGGAGAATTTTCGATGCATCGTGCGCGCGAGTTTTCGAGGAGCAGGATCCAACATGCCGGAACGAGAAGCAGCAGCAGCAGCAGCAGAGTGTGCCGCGCGAGGGGCTGCAGCAGGCAGAGGGAGGAGGATACTCGCGCCCAGTTATTTCTCCGGTATCTCATTGTTCCGAGGAATAAAAGATTCCTCTGGTCCCTCGGATCCCCCGGGCATATGGATATAGAGCGCGCGGCGTTGATTGTGAAACAACAGCCGCTAAGAACGCGAGGCAGCGCGATATCGTCGTGTGCATAAGGAAACACACGCGCGAGGCGAACGTGAAAAATTCAACCGTGGGCCGTTCATGGACGCGCGTCTATATGTAAAAACATTATTTCCCAGGGATCGCTGCGGGAGATTGCATGAAAAACTTTTTGTAAAAAACATTGCGAAGCGGATTTGTAAAAATTTGAAATGCTGAATTTGAAAGGATCGAGCCGGAGGAGTTTCAAAATTGCTTCGAAAATAAAAATAAAAGCGAGTACGCTATGGAAATGCGTTCAGAATTAAAAATTAATTTTTTTTTTATTGTCAATATTTTTTGGCTATTTTTTTGGATAATTTTTAAATTTTCGATATTTTATTTGGTTTCTCATGGAATTGTCAGTGAAATTTACGATTGGAACGACGAAAATTTGGTTCCGAAGAGAGTTTAAATATTTTTTGCTGCAATGACATCATTTTTGAGATCCGGGTTGTCCAGGATACACGACGAGGAGCAAAAAGAGAAAAGAGACACGAGGAAGAATCGTAAAGGGTGCGAAATAAATAAAAAAATAAAAAACAGAATGAATGAGTGAGTGACGTGTATGACGATCGATTCCGCAGCAGCAGTTTTCGAGATATCGGGAAGAACGTCGAGTGCGGAGTCTCAATGAAACGCGCACGCGCACGGACGCGGAAAACTATTATCCGTGTACGAGAGGCTAATATACGAAAGCGATGGATATATAACCACGCGAGATGATGGACTCGACGCGGATTGCGAAGGGCTCTGGATCGCCGAGTGCTCGATCGAGCAGCGTCGAACATTGCGTCCTTTTCTCTGCCACCTTGGGCTACAAACTACCCCAGGCCAGGGAAACACTAATTTTTCCACATTCGTCGATTTTACCTTTTTTTCCTGTACTTGAATTTAATTTTTGGCTTTGTAAAGTAAAGAATATTTTGAAGAGAGATTTTAATGTGCTTTGCAACAATTTTCACGTCGAAATATTTAGTAGTTCAATTTTTATTGAAACGTTTGTCTCTGGAGTGAGCATTTTGTTGGAACAGATCGACCAAACGTTTTTTGTCATTCCAATCGCGAATTTTGATGACAGTTTCGTTAGAAACGAAAAATACTGTCAAAATGATGAAAATTTCACGTCGGAATATTCAGTAGTTTATTTTTTATAAAAATATTTGTCTCTGGAGTGAAAAGTTTGTTGGAACAGATCGACCGAACGTTTTGTTTAAAAAAACGCCAAAAAATTCTTGTCATTGCAACAAGGAATATTTTAGAAAGTCTCGTCGGAATTTTCTGTCATTCCAATCGTGAATTTCGCTGACAGTTTCGTTGGAAACTAAAAATACTGTCAAAATAATAAAAATTTCACGTCGGAATATTCAGTAGTTCATTTTTTATAAAAATATTTGTCTCTGGAGTGAAAAGTTTGTTGGAACAGATCGACCGAACGTTTTGTTTAAAAAAACGCCAAAAAATTATTGTCATTGCAACAAGGAATATTTTAGAAAGTCTCGTCGGAATTTTCTGTCATTCCAATCGCGAATTTTGCTGACAGTTTCGTTAGAAACGAAAAATACTGTAAAAATAATAAAGAATTTCCAAAAATGTTTGGTTTATCGTGTTCAACGAAATATCGACGTTTCTTTCGACAGAATTTGATTTTCAGTGCATGCTGGAAAGTACGTAATTCCAGAGAGTCGTGACAAGGGGTTAAACATATGCGGGCGTGGGTAAACAAAAATATGGAGCACGCGGAAGGAGCGAATAATGGATGAGAGAGAAATTGGATGTATAGAGATTTGTACACTCGATCAATCTCACGAGTTGGCTGGTGCTGCTGGTGACACAATGCCGTTACGCGAAGCAGCAGCAGGTCGATCGAGAACTCTTGACCAAACTCAAGCTCTCCTTTGGCTTGTCCTCTCGTTCTCCGCGATACGAGTCTCATCCATGGCTCTGTGTATGTTTGTGTAGAAATATATTTCGAGAGGTTTATTAACAAGGAAGGCGGCATTGTCAGGCGCGATTGACGAGTCGAGTAAATCGCATTTGGTCGAGTGCGGCCGAACGGGACGAGATGATGAGATGAAGAGGAGAGTGCGATGCGATATCGAGTGCGAGAATTGTCTCGGCGGGACGTCATCGTGCTCCGAGTTATCGAGCGAATAATCCTGCAGTTAATCGAGTGTCGTGTCGGCCAGGCTCTCATCCATCTTTCTTTCGAAATATCTCGAACGAGCTGGGGCGGAGAAGGTTTTTTTTGTTGCTGCTGCATTCTACGCGGTGTCTATTCGATTGTTTGTCTGCCTCGGAGCAGATTTTATTGCATTATTTCCAATTAATCGTTTAATTCGTTTTTCGAGCCGCCGCCACCGCAGCAGCGGGCGAATCTTGGCGCGCGGATCATAAAAAAAAGGTTTTTAGTCTCTCTGTTCGGATTGATACGCGCCCGCGAGAGAGGAATGAGAAATTGGCTCGGAGCGCCGAGAACGTGGAAATCTGGCTATGCCGGGTGCGCTCGTCCGTGTGTTAACGAAATTGTAGAATATACGCGCGGGGAACGAGAGAATGGTTGACGCTCGGATGAAGGGGCGTTAAAAGCACCGCGTGAAGAGAGAACTCGATAACGAACGAGATTTATCGGACCAAGAGGCGCGCGGAGCAGGTTGTAAATTAATCGGCGAGCTTCGCGAATCGTCAGCGGATATTTGAATTTCTTCGTTCCGCAGAGTTCCGGCTTTTTTCTCTGCTATATAAAGATGCGTGCAGCTTTGATCGCGCAAGAGAAGAAAATCCGAAAAACCGAGTTTTTTTCAGAAAATCATGAGCAATTTTATAATTTTCCATAAAAATGATTTCGTCGAATCGAAAAAATGGAAAAAATTGAAATTTAACAAGTTGTCAGAATCGACGATCGTATGATCAATGTCCAGACCCAAAAGACACCCTGTGTACGTTTGGTAATGGGGAAGGAGGGTCGGAGGTGAACGTGAGTGAACAAACAAGCTTCGGGGATGAAGGACGCACCCTGGCGAGTATAGAACTCGAAGCGCCGGAAACCCGAGGCTGCTTGTGGAATTTACCGTCTCCGCATTGTCCTTCCTCTTGACGTGTGACGCGCCATGGCGCTTAATCCTGCAAATGTACGGGCACGTGGATTTTGCTTTTCGAGCGAACCTTTTGCACACGTGGATCTGTGTGGCTGTCAATTTTTTTTCGGGCACACATTTTTAATTTTGTGCTGCACTGAAAATTGGATTTTGTCAAAAAACACGTCGAAATTTTTTCGAACAGGGTGAACGAAATGTTTTGGGAAAATTTGAAGATTTTCATTATTTTGACAGTATTTTTCGTTCCTAACGAAACTGCCAGCAAAATTTACGATTGGAATGAGAAAAAATGATGAAAAAAAAGAAAATTTTAACGAATTTTTTTCCATTAAAATCGAAATTGCATCGCGTGTCTTTTGCATCACAGCACGCTGCGATTTAAAATCAATTTTTCTCTTTCCGTGTGGGAAACGCCCAAAGTTTGGTCGAGCAGCGATGGATTTGCCCATACGGCGTCTATGTATTTACGTAGTTAAACGAAGGTCTGTGAACGTGCGGAGAGAAGCTTGGCCGAAGTGCTGGAGGATGGATCGCCGGGGTTGTTTACGCGCGGGCAACGACGAGAGGGTTGGAACGAGCAATTTCGAAGCTTGGCTGCGTCGCCTTCGCCTCCTCGTATCGCCCAATTTGGATACAGGGCAAAAGGCTCTGTTGACATTGGGCCTTGTTGTGCACAAGTCGATATACCGCGCGCGTCGGTGTCAAATGCTTCCTGACCCGGTTATCGCGAGTCGAACGCCGTTTACCTCGACCAGAACGATAAAGCTAAATAATTCGAGTTTCCCGTGCGACTGCAGGGAGACTCCTCAAGGACGTTGTATGCAAAATATTCCATCCATACAATTCCGAGATATTTATTTATAAAAATCACAATTTTCAACATCAAATATTTCCATTTCTAAATGGCAAAGCCTTTTGAAACTTTGCACACACTTTTGTGCAACATCGAAGAAGATTTATTTAGTTTTTCGAAAAAATCGGTCGTAAAATTCTTTCGAAATTTTGTTTATTACAAAAAAATACAAATTACCCCGGAAAATCTTGAATTTGGAGTGTGTCTTGGCTAAAAAAATGATTTATTTATAAAAATCACAATTTTCAGTAGTTTCTCGTGAGAGCGTGTGTTAAAAGTTGCAATTTTCAACATTTAATATTTCAATTTCTAAATGTTGAAGCCTTTTAAAACTTTGCACACACTTTTGTGTAACATCGAAGAAGCTTTGTTTAATTTTTCAAAGAAATCGGTCGTTAAATTTTTACGAAATTTTGTTTATTACAAAAAAATACAAATTGGCCCGAAAAATCTTGGATTTGGAGTACGTCTTGGCTAAAAAAAATGATTTATTTATAAAAATCACAATTTTTAGTAGTTCCTCATAAGAGCGTGGGTTAAAAGTTGCAATTTTCAACATTTAATATTTCGATTTCTAAATGGTGAAGCCTCTTAAAACTTTGCACACACTTTTGTGTAACATCGAAGAAGCTTTGTTTAATTTTTCAAAAAAATCGATGGTGAAATTCTTTCGAAATTTTGTTTTTTACAAAAAAATACAAATTACCTCGGAAAATCTTGGATTTGGAGTACGTTGTTCTTTAGACAATTCGAAACAACTTTTTTGAATGAATGTATGTAAGAAAAATGTAGATTTCATCGTCGCCATATACAACGTCCTTAAAAATTTCTATAAACTCAAAGTTCGAGAGCGGACGATCGGAAATACGTTTTTTTTGTTCGTGGGCTGGGTCGGGCTTGTCTGGCTGACACGCGGAGAATATAGAGAGGCTTTTTGACATATTATCGCACCAATTAGGAGAATTAATGGTTGGCGGGAAAGCCGAGTGCTGGGTGGGAAAGCTGCGGCGGAGCGGATAGTGGTTTGCACCGTGAGCGCACGTGGGATAATTCGCTCGCGCCGAGTACAAAGAGCGTTTTTCCACTTGCACTCTTTTTTCCTCGCGCTTTCTCTTGCTCGCGTAGGCCATTTTCGTTAGCGGCTGGTAAATGCATAGGTGAAAAATGTCAAAATCGGATTAGGGCACGAACTCGCGCGGAGGGTTATTACGGGACACGCCGCGGATATTAAAAGCCGGTCCAACGCCGGAAGTTTATTAATTTAGTTGGAAAACGCGAGGAAAGGCGATAATGAAAAAAAAAGAAAAAAACGAAAAAAACATGCAAAGGACGAGATAAAAATTGGATCGGTTTTTTTTCCCATCTCTGCCAACAGCTCGTTCGTCAGAGGAAAATTAAAAGTTGCCAACTTGGATAATAATGTTGAGAGTCTTGATCGCGAGCGCGGGAGAGAAAAGCTCGTTGCGTGGAAAAGACGGGCGACCGGAGAGGCGGAGACGATATTAGTGCGTCTGAGTGACTTCCTTGCGCGCGCGAATTACATTCCCCTCGAGTGTTCTGCTCATCCTGCTGCGTTATCGCCGACATGGTGCGAGGCTGGTGCTCCAAAGTCAAGAAATATTATTACTAATCCGGCGCGGGAGAGGAAAAAAGGAAGCGTGTGCGGTGAGGAAACGATCGCGAGGGCTGCTGCGGGAGAATGTCGCGTTTTATCCATTTCCGGTTGGATCTACATTTCCGCTGCAGGGGGAAAAGTCACCCTCTCCGCGCAATCTGCAGCACCGCACGACATATTTTTCCTATTTCGCGTGTGACAGCAATCGAGAAATACGTAATTCCCCATAGAGCTTATGGCGCATGGGCGTGAAATCATTAATTGGCAACTCTCCGTTATCGCGAGCAAAGTTGAAGAAATAAATTAGCGTTTTTCTGTGGGCTGCTGCGATTTGTTTGATTGTGGCTCCGCGACGACGCGACGTTTTCTCACGGTGTGCAGGGGGAGGAGCGCCATATCTCCTCTTGACTATTTTGCCTCGAGTGGGTCCTCCAGCTGGAGCGGCTCTTGAGGCGCGTCTAAGGCAAAACTCGCGCGGGAAAGATATTCCAAGTACGAACTCGCGCGCGCGGCGCGACGCGGAACGAGGGAAAGAAATGAGCGTCGAGTGCGCGGCGGGCTTGCTTCTCTCGTTGCTATTCAGTCACGTAGGTACGTGTCGCCGCGAAAAGAGGAAAAAGCAACGGGATCTCTGCGGACCAGCGACGACGGGGCTCGCCGCCCTTGGTATGACAAGTAAAAAGAGAAAAAAATGAATGAAAAGGAAAAAAACACGAAAATGCAGTTGCGAGAGGGTTGCACTGCGTGCGCGCGGAGGAGGATCGATGCACTTTCCGCACAACCCCGGCCCGGCTCTTAACAAGTGCATGCCCTTTCTCTGCGTGACGTATCATAATAAAGTGAGCCACGCGAGTAACAAGAAAACTTTCGCGAGAGAATGATACGCGAGCTTGAGAAAACTCGCTGCGCACGGATAAGCCAATCGTTCCAAATTAATTGCATCATTCGATCGACCCCTAGAGACGATGATGAAAAACGTGCATCTCGGAGTCTTGGAATAAAAAGAAACTGGTTGCTACTTGCAAAAGGTCAATGAGGCAAGAAATAACGGAGATGCAAAGAAAACTCTGCGGAGAATCTCTGGCGGAAGGATATAATTTATGTTGGAAACAGGAGGTTGTTGGGTTCGCGCTACTGCGTGCAACTTTTGAGCAAGTGCAAGGCAGAGAGAGCTGCCGGACCAACTTCCGTAAGACGCGGGTACACAGAGTGGAGAATCGGAGACGAGTACCTTCGCTTCCGGTCTCCCGCACTGAAAACAACATTTTGTTGCAAAAGATCGATATCGACGAAACGTTTTTTTAAATAAATAAAAAATTGCGTCATTGGAGCAAGAAATATCGTATGAAGTCTCTTTCGAATCAAATTTTTGTCCTTCCAATCGTAAATTTCGCTGATAATTCCGTTAGAAACAAAATTCACTGTCAAAATAAAGAAAATTTTGAAATTATCGAAAAATATGTAATTCACCGATTTCTAACAAAATTTCATTTCCCCCTGCGGTCTGCCTCTGAATCCCACGCCCTTTCTCCCTTCGTTTTCCCGTTTCTTATCGTTTTACCCCATTTTTGACAAATTTTTTGACTCGAAGAAAAATTGCCCGATGCTCACGTGATTCTGCATTAAAAAACGTTCCAGGGTTGAGGATTTTTATCGTCGATGCTGATGCAACACGCCGTCGAGCCTCCGGGGAGAATTGTACAATTTGGAGAGCTATACGTAACGATCGGCACGAGAATTTTCATGTTGCAGCGGGCCGGGGTCGAATTTATGAAGCCGAAAAGAAATATCTCCGGAGGAAAAAACTCGCAGTCGAACAATTGTAAAAAAAATTTGACTCGATGTCCAGTTAATAAAAAATGATGCGCATTGCAGTTTGCAGGGAAAAGAATTTGCAGAGGTTGTTGTTGCGAGGTGCGGGCGCTGATCCTTCCGGAGCTGCCGAAAGTTGACAAGAGCGCTCACGTTCGCTCACTCAAAAAGGTTGTGATGACCGCGGAGGCCCGTTATTGCGAATGGGCAAGCATCACACCCAGGTTGAGTGAGTAAACGTGATGGCGCCGGATTTCGATGTTGCTGGAGCGCGTTTCCGTCGTCGCCTTCTTCTTGCGTTATTCGCTCGTGCGGACGCTTTGAGTTTGTCGATGGGTCAATAGAAGCAGGCGAGTCGTTTGGTCGTCGTTCGATAAGATGCATCGCGTCGCGGAGCTGCTGGTTCATTTCCGTGCGGCGCGCAATTCAATTGGGCAGAGTGTGTGAGATCGCTAATGGAAGCTGCTTTTGAAGGTGCGAGAAGCGGCGCATATTCGTCGGTTTTGACGTGAAAGTAATGAGAATCGAGGGATGAGGCGCGCGAGCGTTTGAGCAGCGCGAGACGAGCTCTCAAATAATTAGGTCGTGGGTCTGCTCTCGCTCGCGTACGTAAAGCAACAGCCCGGTTGGTAAAGTGCTTCTCCGAACGTCTCGGAGGCTAGCATCGTTGCAACGACGACACGTTGGGAAAATCAAGGGCGTTGGATCGCGTGCGGCGATGATATTGACGCAATTTCCGTTTTAGGGGACGATGAGTTTCCAAGAACAATGCGGCATCGTGTGTGCACAAGATGGAAATGCGCGCAAACGCGTGCATCGCGATAAAAGCATCGGACGGTCGTGCGGTCGAAAGAGCCGCGGACAACTGCGTACAAAACGCGACGACGAGCGCGCGCGGCGGAGAGAAGGAGGCTGCGGACTCGATGTCGCGCTTCTAAATAGCTCGTAATTGCTTCAATAAAACGATTAGCGACTCTGCGCCACAGCAGCTATTCGCTCGCCAGACGAGAGAAACAATTTTCATTCGATCCTGCAGCCAGCACGCGCAAACCTTTAAACTCAAACGTCAAGTCCATTTGTCCGGCAGCATGAATTCTATAGCTCTGGACAAAGAGTCGTGTTCTGTTTCTTTTTTTTTTCAGAGACGGAAAAATCTGTTGAAAATTATCATGCCCGATCGCATGACGTAAAATATTCGCATATTGCGAATATTTTACGAAAATTGTTACGAAAATTGTGGAATTTTATGAAAAAAATTACTATCTCTATAAAAAAAAATGTATTTCGCAGTTGCACAAANCGGAGAGAAGGAGGCTGCGGACTCGATGTCGCGCTTCTAAATAGCTCGTAATTGCTTCAATAAAACGATTAGCGACTCTGCGCCACAGCAGCTATTCGCTCGCCAGACGAGAGAAACAATTTTCATTCGATCCTGCAGCCAGCACGCGCAAACCTTTAAACTCAAACGTCAAGTCCATTTGTCCGGCAGCATGAATTCTATAGCTCTGGACAAAGAGTCGTGTTCTGTTTCTTTTTTTTTTGTCACAGAGAGAAAAATCTGTTAAAAATTGTCATGCTCGATCGCATGATGTAAAAGATTCGCAATATGCAGTATTTATAAATGCACGTTACGAAATATGCGGGATTTTATGACAAAAAATTACTATCTTGTTTAGAGAAAATGTATTTCGCAGTTGCACAAAATAAAAAATAATTCATAATTATTATTAATTAATAATTATTAATAATTAGGCAAAAATAATGAAAAAAATGTTGTGGATGAAGGAAAAGCTGTGAATCGTTGGATTCCAAGAGTTGGGAGAAATTTTGTTCGAGTCACGCGCGCGGTGGTGAAGGATGAACGCGCGGAGAGACAAGATTTGCGGGGAAATTCGCGATGAAAGCTTCAGAGGGTCTTGCGGGCGCGCGCGGGGGGTTGTTTGGTTTGTCTCGGAAGTAAAAAAGAAAGGAGAGTGCGAAGATTGCGCGGAGGGCGCGCAGAAGCGTCCATGCGAAATGGAAGTTATCCGATGAAACGTGAGCCGAGTGGTGAATCCGCGGGCGCGCGGCTTTCACGATTCGGTGCTGCTCGAATTTGAAATGCGACGAATCCAATTTGAATGCACACGGAGGGTTGAGAGGTCATACAAGTTAAGGGGATGCTCCGGAATACTCTGACCCGGAGTAAATCGACGGCGTGCACTATCCGAGTGAATATATTACCGCGAATCGCTTCCCATTCGAAAATTCGGAAGATCCTGAGAGATGGGCATGAACCTTGTGGATATGAATTTTCAACGCGGCGGGGCGCCATTTTCTATCGTGAAATCCTCGTGAGTCTTTGAGAAAATGAATCGACTGGAAATTAATTTTTTTTTTTTAAATCCTCGATATTTTATTGAACACGATAAATATTTTTGGATCATTTCAAAATTTTCGTTATTTTGGCAGTATATTTGGTTTCGAACGGAATCGTCTGCAAAATTTACGATTGAAGCGACAAAAATGAGCTTCCGAAGAGACTTTCTACAAAATCTCTCGCTGCAAGGACACATTTTTTGAAATTATTCAAAAAAACGTTTGGTCGAACGTATCGAACAAAATATCGAACTTTTCCAACAACAAAACGGCGAAACAGAACGGAATAATTGTAAAACAATTAAGATGCACGATGCCTAAATCTTCCTCAACGTTTTTTCATAAAGTAAACAGGCAGTACAGACTTATTCACAGTAAATAACAAAATTTGCAGAAATTGGTGCGGTTGAACGATTTTTTTCAAAAAACTGCAAATTTTTCATAAAATTCGAAAAATCATAAAACCCAAATTCCCTTGCTCACCAAATTTGCGGAGAGCGGTCAGACCTTTTTTTTTTTTAATTTCAAAATGCCATAGAAATCGTATTTTTCTAGCAAGTTCAAAAAAAAATTCTCAAAGAGAAAAAATTGCAAATTAAAACGAATTTCAATTGATCGTGCAAAGAAAGGATTTCGTCCGAGAGAGTGAGACGATGAACGGTAATTCCGGGGAGAATGGCATTCGTGATATAAAAACGTACGTGCCTTGAGCCGCGAGGAAAAGTTTTGCAATGACAAACGAACAATTTACGCGTGAATATAAATTCGTGATGAAAAATGGTCGAGAATTCTTTGGCACGATATGGAAAATGATGAAGAGGATGGATATGAGATTTTAGAACGTGTGTCGCGCGGTGTTATTGAGTTAAGAAGAAAGGGGCGAGCTACGAGGTCGAATTACGCGGGCGGACTTTGAAGGAGGTAAAAGTGCGTCGCGCTGCTGAAAGGACAGAGTGCACGACGTCGCAGGGTGGTCGTCGCGGCGTCAGGTTTTGTACAACAAAAAAAAAAGAAAGATACGAGACTGTGTTTGCTTTCTCTGCTCATTTCCTGCTCATTCTCTCATTATTGTTACGAGACACGAACAAGGCGACGGCCAACATTTTGAAAAAGGGAAAATTAGTGCGAGCTGTTGCGATGTTGAAGTTTGCATCGACGAAATGCAACGAAAATTCGATATTTTTTTATAGCATCGCACCAAATTTTCATACAATGGTTTCTCGACAATGACGAGAAAGTCTTTTTCGCCATTCGAAAAGTAAATTTACTAGAAAAATTTTAACGAGTCAATTAATTATCAAAATAATGAATAAAAAATATATTTTTCGTTGCATCGACGAAATGCAACGAAAACTCATTATTTTTTATAACATTGCACCAAATTTTCATACACTGTTTTCTCGACAATAACGAGAAAGTTTTTTTCGCCATTCGAAATGTAAATGTACTAGAAAATTTTTTAACGAGTCAATTAATTATCAAAATAATAAATAAAAAAAAAATTTCGTTGCATTGCAATGCATTGCAACGATGCAAACTTCAATATCGTACGAGCTGGGCAAACGAATTTTCATTTAAATTTAAAAAAATGGGAATTTTGATGGATTTTTGGAAAAAAATGAAAATGTACGGAAAAATGTCGCTTCCGATGGAAGGAAAATTTTTTACAGCTATTGAAATTGAATATAAACTTGCCATTCGGTATTTCTTCGTCGAAACGCCACAGAAATGCGTGATTTCCATTTTCGATGATTCCGGCTTAGAAAACAATGCGGAGAAGGCGCGCGTAAAGTTGCAAAGTAGTTTTTCTATGGGGAGCAGCACAGTTGGTGGCGGAGGAAACGTGTTCGCGGCACGAGCCGCGCCGAGCAACTGACTAAACCAGCAGCCGGTTCCAAACCGAAAAGCTTTTTCCATCTCCCTCTCGGCTTGCGGGTGGAAAGCACGCGCGCGGACGAGAGAACGCGCGCGCGGCTGGTTTAATTTTCCCGATGGTAACTGCGTGTATTGGGTGTTGTTGCTCCTCGCTGCTCGTACGTTGTTTCAATCGCCACCCTCTTTTGCCCCCACGCACCGAGCGCGCAGTGCGGGGCAGGCTTTTCGATTGTTGGTGTCGGGGAGAGGGCCGCGCGTCGACGCAGCAGCGCGCACGATCTTCCAGTATGAGGGTCAAAGGGCGCGGAGTCGTCGGTTTCACGCGAGAAAGTGAGAAAATCCAATCATTTCCGCGATAAGCTCAAAAGTTGATCCAAAAAGCTCGCGCGATCGGCAGAGACTCGATGCTCGAGTACGCGCGATGAATTTTTCAATCGTTTGCCCAATTTTCTTTCACGAAAGGACGCGAGCCGTCCGACTGAATATTTATTCAAAACGTAACGCTGTAGTTGTTGCGTTTGAACCCTTAATAGTCAAACCTCCAGATTGTGATCCAAATATCCATTGGGGGCGTTATCAACGCCACTCGTTTTGAAAGGCGATTTTAAATAGTTGAGAAATATAAAATAAAAAAACTAAAATAATGTCAATTGTATTTAATTCGTGCAATTTTCGATTTTAATAAATGTCGAAAAAAATATACTCTACAAAAATGACTCTTTTTACAAAAAACTAGGGCTAAACACCGGGCCGCCCAAAAATAAACATTTTTATGCGATTTTTTTTCGAAATTCGGGGATAAAAATTCAACCGGACCCGCAATCGACGGAAGACTCGGTTTTTTTTTTCTCGCGTCGTGAATTCTCATGGAAATGAATATTTTTCAAGCGTCTCGGTGCGCGATCGTAAGAATCGCTGGCGCGCGCTATTTGGTCTCGCGGATTCTCGCGCGCGCGCGCGACGTCAATTGACGTCAATGGATCTCGATTGAAACGGGATTCAAGGTTCTCCCCGATCGAGTCTGATTGGCACGATCACGAGTGAGAATAATAAAAGGAGAAATAAATAAATGGAAAGAAAAACAAGAGTCGCATCGAAGTTTTGCTCAAATTTGACCGTTTATCGTCGCAAATGTTTATCNAAAACATTATTGATAAGCTTTCATTGAACAAATGGTTTGATTATATGTTACAAGAAACATTTGCGCGAACATTGATATTCGTTCAAAATAACTAAATATTCGAACAACTCATCAGTCTTAAACAACAAGGGGTTCGTTTTCATTCAACTTTATATCTACTCGATACAAAATTTGAACCATGTTCATTTGGAAAATCGTTTCGTTACTTTGAATAAATTATTCAGTTGAACATAATCGTTTAAGTCAACAAAAATTCTGTCATTTTAGACATAACATTCCATCTGAAACAACAAAATATTTATTTCACCCAAACAAACTCATTCAGTTGTTTTCTTGACCATGTTGGACTGAATATATTGTGCCACTAACTAAGCATTTGTATAGGCAACTAAAACAATAATGGTCCTTTCAAATAAACGGATTTGTTGACTCGTTTTGTTCGTATAACATCCATCATTTTGTTAACTGAACAGTGATGCAGTTTAATTAAATATAATTTGGTTGAATTAACTGAAATTTTATCAACTGAATATATTTGTTCCAATCGACAAAATTTTTTTTTCCGTGTAGGAGCCGAGCAAACATCGCTTCGTAAACGTTCCGTTTTTTTTTCTCTTCTCATCTGCATACGCGCGGACGATAGCTCGTCCACGACGAGCGACGGGAATTTTTCCTCTCGCTCGCGTTTCCCGTCCCAGCGGAATTTTCAAGCTCGAACGAGCCAACCGGGCGAGACGGGAATTAGCACGGAACGAGGTGACACGATCTTTCGTTAGCTTTTTCGGTTTTTCCTTGTTTTTTCGCGTCGCATCTGGTTCGCTGGCTAGCTCTCCGGATTTACCAAAAGTTTAGTCGCAGCCTCTTGTCAGTCGCGCGCGAGTTTCCCGTGAAATTTCAATTAATCGGGCCGCACGGGAGAAAGATCAGCAGGTGGGATCGTCGATGGCTCGTAAAATCAAAACACGCAGGAAAGACGTCTGGGGGCTCGCGAGATCAAGTGGAAAAGGGAATGCGGGCGATAAGAATTGCGCGACAGCCCGAAACACTCGTTAGCGAGCAATTAAGGGGGCGAAAAATAATGAAGGGCAAGGAAAATGCGGAATATTGGAAATAATCATAACGATCCGCTCGATTGTTGAAAAAAATATTTGACGTTGGATAAAAAATGATTGAAATCGACGCGCGCCACGAAAAGAGACTCGCTGCTGCATGCGCCGCGTCGGATAAAAACGTCGACGAGTCTGCAGTAGTTGGTAAAGAGGAAAACGCGCGAACTTTTGTATTATGCGGCAGAGAGCAACGCGGACTTGTCGATCCGCTACCTTATCGACTCTCGCGGCGAAAAGGAGGAACGTCGTTATAGGGCGAGAAAAAAAAAGTAAAAATTTGAATTTGGTAAATCGGTGGAAAAATGAAAATGAAATAAAAATTTTTCGAGGAATTTTCGTTGAGCCACGATTGACAGTCTAGGGAGCGCAGTTGGAAATGCCGTTTGTTTGGGTTTCACGTCGCTGCAGCCGCGTGCATTCTCGCGTACGGGCGAGTTCGTTGGCTCGCGAGAGTTTACGCGTGCAGCGTACAAAAATAAATATAAAAGTTTAAAAACGCGAGTCTTTTTCAGCGCCAGCAATAAGGAAGAAGCGATTAAGGCGATCGATGGAGAATGACGTTGGCATACGTGATGATGTGCATCAGGCTGGGGCATAGAGCGAGTGCATGCAGCAGGATGAAGGTTGCGGGAAATGTGTGTTGCGAAAAGATTTGGCGAAGCGTTCGATGCATTTGGCAAGCTCGGCGGGTTTAATGGACTCGAGAACAATGAAAGAATGTTATTAATCGAATTTGGACGATGAGACGCATGCACCGTCTGCCGGAACGTCTCGCCGCGCCGGATTCTTCGCGATCGACTCGTACACCAAATTTGAATATTTCTCATTTGTCGTTCGACTCATTTGATTAATGGATATTTAGGAATAAAAAGAAAAGGCTAAAGAAATAAAAATGTTTTTATTATTTTAGCCTTTTCTTTTTATTATAAAAATAATAAATATAAATATATAAAAATATATAAATATTTAAATATATAAAAATATGAAAATATATAAATACATAAATGTAAATTATAAAAACAATAAATAATAAAATATTTATAAAAATAACTGTGGAGAAAAGGAAAAATGGTGGCATCGATAGTAAACGAGAATAATGAATTCGAGTCATTGCGTGTAACGCCCTGCTTATATAAGAATCTTTGTAAAAAATTGAAAAGTAAATAAAAGTCATATCTGTATATCTGCGTGAATGAAAAAAAAACTCACCTCCAGGTTAGATTTCTGTAAGGCCATTTTTGTCCATGAATGGTGTACCTTCGATGCCGAGTTTTGGCGAATCTGGGATCGGGATGATCGGCAAGCCCGCATCTTCGTGAGCTCATCAACTTTCNNTATATCTGCGTGAATGAAAAAAAAACTCACCTCCAGGTTAGATTTCTGTAAGGCCATTTTTGTCCATGAATGGTGTACCTTCGATGCCGAGTTTTGGCGAATCTGGGATCGGGATGATCGGCAAGCCCGCATCTTCGTGAGCTCATCAACTTTCTCGTTTGTTGGTCGATCTCACCGGTAACCGGTATTCCACCGTAGCTCTAAAATTCCACCGAGACTAAACATATGATGGAACGTCCGCGTGTGAAAAAGAAAAAAAAAAAAAAAAACNAAAACAAATGCAATGATATATTTTACCTGTAAATGTTTGATGGCTGCGCGGAGTTGATCGTCGGTCCTGAGGTTACCGGTTTCTCGATCGCTCTCCGGAAGATAGCCGAATTTCATGAGATAATTTTGCTGCAACATCGAAAAGCAGAAAATCTTGTTAAAATCGGGGGAATTTTCGATCGAATGGCGTGCGCGCGAGTGTTTTGCGTGGAGATGGGGGACGAGCGCGCGGGGAATAATTTGAGAAATTGATAAATGGAGGTGGTGCACACAGCACGGGAACAGGACGAAAGGCGTTGTTGCCGTGAAAGAGACGAAGAAATGGCGCGCGGTCTTGGGTCTCGCGTGCGGTCAACTCGACTCAATTCGAGCCACTTGATAACGACGTCAGGGTCGATTAAGCAGTCTTTGGCCAAGAGACAACAATAAGTTGGACACGTAGAGGAGGAGGAGGAGGAAAAGAGAGATGCGCGAGTTCTGCACTGCCGAGACAACGACGACGACGTATCCAGCAGCAACGATCGAGTGCTTTCCCTCGCGTTATTGCAGCCCGCGGACCTCGATCCTGACCTCCGACTCACTTTCCAACTACCTTAATCACCGGCTACCGAGAGATTCTATAGCTATATAGGGGGATCGTTACGAGCGCGCTAAACTCTGGCCAATTGATTCATATGTACGGCACGTCTGGCAGAAACAATTGTTAAATAACTAATTGAACGATGCGAGCCACACGAGGAAGCAGCAGAGAGTCGCGCGGGACTCTGTGTCAAAAAATATAATTTCTCGAGTTGCTCGATCGCGCGGAAAATCCAATTACTTTGTTTGATTTTGCTCGCGCGCGCGCGCTCGATAAGGGGAAAAAACAAAGAGTCAGTCGTCGGTAGCGACGAGATATTTGTGACGAAGGTCGAAAGTGGTCGTTGCGCTCGCATCGCGAACCAAATTCGGCCAAGGCTCGATTTCCACGGGAATCGGTAGGGAATGAAGAAAAAAAAAGGACAAAATGCAGCGTTGAGAGTCGGCGAGAGAGCGCAGCTGTGGCGTACACTCACGTTGCAAACATGCGTGCGAACCGATTGCACGTTTCGCGTTTCTTATACGCGACTCGGAGGGGGACTCGCGCGTAGTACGTACCGATTATTTAGCGATCGGTCGTTCGTAACGGGTGGTCGAACGGCGGATGCGTTTCGAAACAATGCCAGCGATGGGAGAGCGCGGAATGTGCGAGGACGCCCGGTCAGCGGCAGTCGATGCGGAGCAATTGCCCGAGGTGTGCGCAACCGCGTGCCAAGGATTTTAACCCTTGACCAAACTTTTCGCGGCGCGAGGTTCAATTATATATTTTCAGGGATAAGAAAAAAAAACGCGCGGCTGGGTANTAAAAAAAAAAAAAAGAAAAAAAAATGGACAAAGGTACGCGCGCGCGCGGGGGAATCCCAGACTATCGCGGTCGCGGCAACTCGCAATATACCGCGCGACGGGCGGGATAATGTATTAGTATTCGGAGAACGAAAATTACGTGGGCGAGCATCCGGCGCCGGAAGTGGAGTCCCGGGTCGCGCGTGCCCCCGGAAACGGCGATTAGACCGTTGCCGAGAATGCGAGAGCGAGAGAGAGAGAGAAATTAAACAAAAGAAGAAAGTTTGTCAAAATGTTGAAAAGGAGCTCTCGCGGTTGCGTGTGGCCCGAAAGATCGTCGCGGCGTCTGCTTCCCATTGGCCATAGTATAGCTCGCAGGGTGCAACAACTCTCCGCGAGCTCTTTGCATTCTCTCGTTCGGACGCGACGAGTATATTTGGCGATGCTAATTTTTTCCACGTAATTCCGGCGTCACGGAGATGCGACCGGAAGTCTGCTGCATTCGCGCGGTGACCGTCGTCGCGGCTCCGCGCCTATCAAGACGCATTTTGAGACTCTCGCGAAAAATTAATAGACGCGCGAAGGGAAAATAATTTTTTGATAATTCGTGCGCGTGTCTCGCAGGGCGTTGTTGGCAAAAACGGGCGTCGATTCTCTACGTGGGACCGCGGGTTTATTCCCCCGCAGGCCCTCGTCTACCGCGACTTTACTTTTCTCTCGTCTATATATAAAGCTGTCTATTTATAGCGTCCAATGCGAGCTTAGCCTTTTATTTTCTCTCTCTCGCTCTGCTTCGTGCGGCGAAGCTCGCTTAGCATTTCCTCGGAGCAGCAGCGAGCAGGACTGCAACACACGCATTCGAAGATGCATTCGTCCGCGAGCGCGCGCGAGGAAATACATGCGACGTTATTGCTTCCAGCAGCAGCAGCAGCAGCAGCAGCAGCGACCTTATTATATCACAACAGGATTTTATTGTCGTTGCTCGAATCGGAATCGAGCGAGTCGAACGTCAATCACGCGCTCGAAGAGCAGCAAAAGGCGAAGGAATCAGCTTTTTGAATTGACTAATACGTACGCGCGTATACACGAGAGCAGCAGCAGCAGCAGCAGCAGCGGCGGCGGAGAGAATGTGAGAAAGAAAGGGAGCTCGTTAGAGAGAGGATCGAGATGCTGCGACGCGTTACCAAGAATTTCGGAGCCCGGGAATGAAAGACTCGTGGGACAGTGCGAGAGGTTTTGTTGAATTTTGTCGCATTTTTGCATCGCAGCAGCCGAAAGGATCTTGTAACGACGAAACGAATGAGAATGATGAATTGGCCAGAGCATCGCGCGTCGCAGTTTTGGCGACTAATTTTACGAAAAACGCCAAAAAGTCTGATAAAATCTCTCTAGCAATAAATAAAAGCGCGAAAAAGAGGCTGGCGAATGAAACGACAAAGATTTAATAATAATTGTTGGATATTGCGTGTATCAGATTTTTGGAGGAGAGCAACGACAAGGGCCGCGATTGTTTTCCCCACGCGCGATATCTCTTGAACGGCGACCGAGAATTTATTAAGCACTCGCGACGACGACGACGTTGTGGGCCTCTTACGAAAAATTCTCGTGAGCAACGAGAAGCGCGAGAGAGTGATTGATAAAAAAAAAGAAAAAAAAAGAGAGAAAAGCCACGAGGGGGCAACAAGGAGTTCGTTGTTTTGATTGCGGCGCCACAGGTCGTCGTCGAGATCGTTGTTTTTAGCTCGCGCGCTGTCAATCGCGTTCGAGAATTTGGTCGAAAAAATCAAGATTCACGTTTTTTAAAAATTCGGGAAAAAAAAATACGTCAGCGTACGTGCAAGAAACGGCAGCGGCAGAGTGTAATATAAAAAGTGATGAAGAGGAAGCGGAAAAAAAAAGTGTGGCTGATTCATCGGAGACTGCTGGCGAACGAGACTCTCGCCGCAGTTGTTTCTTTATTCTCTTTTTCCTTCCTTTTTTGTCTCGTTCTATATAGCAGCAGACTCGAAAGGAAATTAACATCAATGGAGCGGGGGTGGGGGCCGGGGATGCGGGGGGGAAAAATAAACTCGAGACGTGTTCTCGCGCGCGTGTACGAGAGAAAATGGGCAAGACAATGTATTGCGTAAAGAAAAGGAAAGGAAAGGAAAGAAAATAAATGAATTGGCGTACTCGAGAGGAGGGTGAAGGAGCAGCAGCAGAGAAAAGAGTAAAAATACGGAAAGAAGAAGAAGAAAAAAGGGGAGAAGCGGGCAGAGGGTGGTTTTGGGCTGGCGGTAATAACGTGGAAGCAGAGTGGCGCGTGCGAGGAGACACCCTCCTCGTCGTCGCGGGCTAGCCTCTGGGGCGATGAATCAACCGGCAATAAAGTAACACGCGGCGCGGGGGATCTCGCACGGCGCCGAGACTCCGCCGGGATCGATTCGACCTCGCCTCGCTGCTACACACTAGCCATACGCACGCACCGAGAAAGAGTAAAGAGCAGCAAAGGGGCGACGTGTTTCCGGTATATTTTGTGACCCAACGAAAATGTTTGTCCTCCTGCTTTCGGCGGACGAGAGATCGCGCGGAGCAGGGGAAAGAAAAACGAGAGTTTCGCAAAAATGATAAATCTCGGAATCGTGACTGCGCGTCTTGTTGGGTTTTTTTTTCCTCTATTTTTGTACATGGTGAGGAAAAGCGCGCGCGCGTTTGCGGTTGTATAGAAATTCCGGGTCACCCTGACCCAGTGCAAACTCGTAAATTGGATTTTCTCCTCGTCGACGTTTGTTATTTGGAAATTAGGTCGAATGGTGTAAATAATACACGGACAACGGATGAGCAATTGCCGCGCGCAACTTTTTCGCAACTTGAGATTTTTCGCTCGCGCGGCCGAGCGCACGCGCGGGCTGCTCCTTATTGCGATGGAAATGAGAGGATACAGACTTTTTTGCGGCTGCTGCTCGGATGGACGAACGAATCGCATGAAAGCATGTGTAATTGTTACGAATCGGCTCTACCGCCACGAGCTCGCTCTGGCACATTGCTGCAAAAGTGACGAATGCCGACGAATTTAGAAAAATTTAGATATTCCGACGCGTTATTGTGCGATGGCCCTTTAAATCAATTGATCGCGAGCTCCCGTTAAGGGGAGAACGGGAACGAGATTATTAACGCGGAAAATAAATCAATTTGTCCGCGAAAAAGGTCGATATACGAAAATTTAAAGAGATCGAGAGAAAAGTAAATATTCCGATTTTTTTTAACCCTTTAAATCATTAAAAAATGATATTCATACCAATTTACCATTTTTATGGCGTTTGAGTTTGTTCCCCACCATAATATTGCATTCGATAACTTTATCGCACAATAAAAAGGGTTAGAAAAAAAATTCAATGCATTTTGAGCTGCAAACTAGAAAAAAGCGATAAATTTTTTTTTTTTTTACGCGATCGAATTGACAAATTGAAGAAATTGCGCTCGCGAGTGGAGATTTGACCGTAACGAGGAGAAGATGAGAGCGAAATTTGTGTGTTTTGGTCCGTTTCTTTGAGTATTTATCTTTACGGGCTCTGCTGCGTGCTGTTTGCTCTTTGGCATTGGCCGCGAGCATTCGTGTGTGATGCATAGTCGAGGGCAGCTCGGAAAGACAAAAGAAATAGCAGCAGCGGCAACCCGTGCGCGCGATAAGAGAGAAATAGGGGGTGCCGCGTCACGCTCTTCTCGCGCGCGTATCGATAGGTCAAGCGGTAAAACGCGACGTACGCGTATATACACAATATATTGCGACTATTAATCACCGCGGGATGAAACGAACGATAAACGATAAATCATCGCCGCGGGTTATGAGTGAGCCAGCTAGTAAACCGACCAACCAACCAACACTGCCTGACACTTTGTGCTGCGATGTGATTAATCACTAATTTGTAATGAATATAGAAAAGCGAGATATAGGGAGAGATTTATTGTTCATCTACTTTCTCAGCTATTTTCATAAACAATCATTTGCATATCGAGAAACGTGCAAAGAATTACGACGTTGGAGAAACTTTAAGCTCAAGTTCATGAAAAATACTTGTTACAAATTGATTAAAGGGAAACATACTCTGGACCCAAGATTTTCCGAGGCAATTTGTATTTTTTTTGTAATAAACAAAATTTCGAAAGAATTTGACGATCGATTTTTTTGAAAAATTGAATAAAGCTTCTTCGATGTTACACAAAAGTGTATGCAAAGTTTCGAAAGGCTTCAGCATTTAGAAATCGAAATATTAAATGTTGAAAATTGCAACTTTTAACACGTGCTCTTTCGAGAAACTACTGAAAATTGTGATTTTAATCAATTTTCAATTTTTATCAAGGGCAATTTGTATTCTTTTGTAATAAACAAAATTTCGAAAGAATTTTACGATTGATTTTTTTGGAAAATTAAATGAAGATTCTTCGATGTTACGCAAAAGTGTATGCAAAGTTTTAAGAGGCTTTACCATTTAGAAATCGAAATATTAAATGTTCAAAATTGCAACTTTTAACACGTGCTCTTTCGAGAAACTACTGAAAATTGTGATTTTTATCAATTTTCAATTTTTATCAAGGGCAATTTGTATTCTTTTGTAATAAACAAAATTTCGGAAGTATTTGACGATCGATTTTTTTGAAAATCCGAATAAAGCTTCGTCGATGTTGCACAAAAGTGGATGCAAAGTTTTAAGAGGCTTCAGCAGTTAGAAATCGAAATATTAAATATTGAAAATTGCAGCTTTTAACACACGCTCTTATGAGGAATTCTGTAGATGAAAACTTTTGCATGCAACGCTCTCGAATCGTATTGACAGAAAAATGTCACAAATTTGAATTTTCTCCCATTTGTCATCGCGTTCGAATATCGTTCGGTTTTTGGTCGAGGAGAAAGTTTTTAGCTATTTGAGATTTTGGTCGAGCGTTTAGGGAACTTGTGTCTGTTGGACATTTCCAGAGTGTTGTTTTTGCAGATCTATATATTACGAGGGAGGAGAGAGGGAGGAGGAGGAGGATATCCGATCGAGAGCGGTGGTGGTGGTGGTGAATGACTGATACTCGATTATGAAGAAAAAGAGTGTTGCGAAATATGGAGGAACGACGACGTTGGTGCGGAGATGAAAAGAAAAAAGAAGAAAAAAGTAAAAAAGCTGATGAAACTTACGACGTCGTCGTCGGCGTAAATGACGGCGGAGTTGGCGGAAAGGCAGGCTCCGATGTTGAGGAAAATCATCAAGAGAACGTGGAAAATCATATTTTATCCCGCGATGATTATCGTTGCTATTGATGCCTCGCGACACGCGTTTCTCTTTCGAGGAGAATCAGTGAGAAATGCTTGAAAGACGAGAGGGGTCACTCGAAGGTCACGAGGGTCGAATGTATCGTCGTCGGGGAACCCCGTCGCACCGTTCTCCCGCGAAATATTTGATTTTCTATTTTTCTTGTATTTTTTCTTTCAACTTTGGCGACAGAGCGAAAAGAAGACGATGCGGATTTTTATTGGCGATGGGGAAAGATCGGGAATAGGAGGATCGAAGGTCCAGGAAGCTTCGGAATGTGCGGCATCGTTGGAGGAGACGCGAATGACGACACACGCGAGCACCACAATAACCAAACGAGCGATAATAATTCGATGACTTTTGGCGCACTCTTTTGCGTCCCGCGTATTATTTCACCTCGTCGTCGGCAGCCCTCGTTCGGAACGATCCTGCGAATACAACCGCACGGACAACTCCTTCCGCCGCCCGATTTCTTTCCTCCGTGTTGGGCCTTTCCCGCCGACTGGCTGTCCATCCGCCGACCTAAAACCACAATTTACTAAACCACTGCATACTATTCTTTCTCTGCACGGAGCGCGATCGAAATTACTGCGTTTCAGTCATTTTCGTGTTTCTTGTCCGCGTTTAGCTCATTTCCCTATAGAATCGGAAGTGACTTGGGACTTTTTATCTAAAATCGTGGGCATTCCGTCGCGCGCGCGGAGATGGACGTTGCTGCAGCTCGCGCGATGACCTCTTTTTCGAACGGGTCCGAGATAAACGCGATCTTCGTAAGGATTTTTCTCTATTTTCTAGTTTCCTCCATTTTATTTCGTGGGCAACGAGTTTTTCGATATATAGACGAGCAAAAACGAGTTTTTTCGTACGCGACACGTCGCGCGAGCTCGTCCGCGATGGGATCCTTAATGATGTGGTTTTTTTGTCTGCCACACACGCGATGAGGATTCTTGGGAACGGCTGTTTCGCGTTTGGGCGTGATTGAGAAAGGATCGCGGGCGCGCGAGGGGCTAGCGACCCTAAAAATGACGAAAGATTGGTCGATTCGTTCGCGCGACGACGAATCGTTACCGAGAATCGATCGAAACAACTTTGTCGCGTTTCCAAAACGCGATTTTCATCATTTTGTCCTCTCGTGTGTGAGAAAACTGGCTACGTGTCTATTCCGCAGTGTGCGGATGCGATAGAGAAACGCGGGAGCGACGAGACGAAGGACAAACTCGTTTCGCCAACGTGCGCGATCGTTTCCGAAGATGGTGCGCGGTATGAATAAGCGCGTTGTCGCAATAACGAGGCGAATGCATCGAGACGTTTTTTCTCGCGAGCTCTCGATTGATTTCCCACGATCCAAATAACGAAATTAGTCGTAATCGAGAACGCATTCGCATGAACAACGTATTTGTAAGAAAAGAGAGAACGAGGATAATCGCGCGCGGTATAAGGGGCTCGGCGCTCGTCCTATTTATGAATGAACGATGAGAAAGGTTCGAGATGGTGAAACAATAACAGTGGGCAAGCCCGTTTATTTGTCGATGCAAAGGCGAGGGCGCGTGTTGCTCGTCGCGTCTACACAAAACGGCTTTTGTAACTAATCGCGCGTTGTTGAGATAGTCCCCGCGAGATGATGCGCGAGAGTCCATTGGCACACACACACACGCGCGCGATAATCGCGCGTAGTATTTTCTTTCGCTGCGGTTCGGTGGCCGGAGAAAAACAAAAATATTCGGTGGCGCGCGCGCGAGGCCGCGGAAGGGCGAAAAGAACAAAAAAAAACGTATTGAAAATTATTGGGAAGGTAGTCGCGTGTTGCGGGTGGAACGAAGAAAACGCGATCGCGAGCTGCAGAGAACGCACGGCGGTCGTCACACACCCACGTGTTTTCTACCGAGACGCGCGATCGGCCGAGTTTTTCTCGCGCCCCCCGCGATCCATCGCTAACAAAGTGCTCGACGCGCATATATATTTCTCATGATTCTCGCATTTAACCCATGGGAGCTATTTTACAAGTTGGGGCGACCGGGAGAGAAGCCGCGAGTCACGAGCGCAACTTTCGTTCAAGGGAGTCTGCTGTCACGAGCGAGAGCCACGATTTATTTTTGCTCGCTCTCCTCCGCACAGCAGTCGGCCGTCCAATGTTTTCATTCTCTCTAAAGACTGTAGTAGCGCGAAAATAAAGACTTTTGTTATTACCGGCTGGATCGGACGAGGATGAAAAATTGAAGAAGGAAATCGTAGTGTGTGAAACGCGCGGTGGACGATCGCGCTACGTATTCTCGCTGCTATCGTGTGTATCGCGCAGAGACATTTTTCTTTTCCCTTTGTTTCGCCACACTCTCGATGCGTCAAGATGAATCGGTAATCCAAATATATTGCCGAGGCCCGAATAATAAATCCAACAAAAACAAAACAATAAACAAAGACGCGATGTACGAGAATGTGTAAAAAGCAGGCGTGACGCGGGAATAAACGGTGCGTACGGTGCGCCGCGTGCCGCGCGACTGTCCCTCTTAGTCTCCGACCGTTCGCTCAGCCCTCCCCCCGCCCCGCCCGCCGGACGCGCCGCGCGCCTACAAGCCTCTCTCTCGCTCAACACACATGTGAAGTATGCGAGCGAGCGCGCTGTCTCTTGCTCTTACTCACCCACGCTTTCTAGGCTCGTCTTTTTCGTGCGCGCCCGCTGCGCTCACGACCTCGCTCTTTTTTCTCTCTTTATTTTTCGTCACATCTGTCGCGCGCGGCGCAACATCGACGACGAGGCGCCCGAGTGAAACCCGATCGCGTACGCGTTCAGTAGTTTCGCTGCGCGGCTGCTTCGATCGGTAATTTCTTGCAAAATGGATAAAAGCGAAGTTTGTACAATAGAAAACTCTGCTCGGTATCGAAATTTTCAAATTTTACATCTCTCGCCCGCGACCGCACGTTGGCACGAGCTGGGAGTCGGAAAATTGCAGAAAACTGCCGCATCGGCTGTTGCAATCGGTATCCAAAATGGCAGCCGCGTCGACAGCGCCACGCGCGACAAAACCTCGCACCAATTTGGACGATATTATTATATTGTCGAGAGACGGCGGTTAGCCCACATTTCACATGCGTGTATATAATGAAAATATTGTCCCAACAAATGCCAGACTCGTTTTCTAGCTCGCTGGGAGATAAGGAAGAGAAAAGGGAGAATAATAGAAAAAAAATGTAGATGGAATCGCTGGGCGAGAGAGATTGTCGTCGTCGCGCGTTGCAAAGAATTATAAACGCTCAAGATTTTGTTTGGAGACGCGTGCGCGCATCTGTGGTCGTTAAACCGGGTGCGCCTCGCTCGACGTCGTATCCGAGACACGACACAAATAAAAAGGAGCACGAGAAAATGTAAATGTTGGGACAATGACCAGCATGCTGTCTTGCTCTCTGTCGTAGAAACGCACAGCGCGCTTCCCAACAGATAACGTCTTCGGGCGATAAAACCATGAATTTCCATCCTGCGTCGAGCTTCGCGGTCGAAAGACGCGTCGTAATTGCGGGCTGTTCGGCTGCTGCATCGCCTCCAATTTTTTACTTTGTGTAAATAAAAGAAAAAAAAAAAATTGAAAAACGTCAAATTGTTGTTTTGTTTTCTCTGCAATGAAAAATTCTCGAGCGAACGAATAAAAAGGAAAAAAGTTGCAAAGTAGAGGAGATGCTCGCTCCGCGTATCAGCAGAATGATTCAGAGGCGCATTAATCGCGTCGTCCCGCGACAGACCACCGGAAGTGACTGATTGTTCGGAAGGGTGGTGACCTCCGTGGCCTCTCTCTCTTACGAGGGTCAATCGCCTTTTCGCCAATTAACTCTGACGTCGTCGACGTTGCGCGACGACAATTGACGCGAAATCGCCAAGAACCATAATACCGAGTATTCGCAGGCGTATATATAGACGCGTTGAGGCCTAAATATCGAAAAACTATGAAAGCAGCAGCTTCTGCGGTCTCGAGAGAATAAAATGTAGATACGCGACCAAGGGAACGTACTAACGTACGAGAAATGGAGAATTTGGCAAAGTTTCTTGGCCGGCGAGGCTGCAAACCGTGGCGCCACTTGTTGACCCCCTTTGCTCCTGCTTCCCCGCGCTCCTCTTCTTGGCCCCACACGCTCCTCACTTCCCCATATAAGCCTGTGGAATATGTCGATGAAAAAAACGTACGCGCGCCCGTTGCTTGCCATCGAGCTTGTCGCATGGAGCGAAGCTCTCTCGATCCCGCGATTACATCGAAAATTAATAACAACTCGTATTTTTCATCTTTTTATTTACTTTTCGCATCTGTCGTATTACGTGCAAGATGCGAGACAAGAATTGCAAGAGGCATTCCAAGAGATAAGGATCGTGTCGTGCGTGGACTCGTCGATGGCAAACTGATCGCGTCCGGGAGTCGTTGACACGGTCACACACAATTTTTATCATCATCACCACTCGGAAGCATGATAAATATTGGGCAAACTGCGATTGGTCGAACATCATAGCTCCCGGAGGGCGATTATGATAAAAATTGTTTTGAAAACAAAGTCGACGCGGAGAATTATCGATAAAAATAGTCGTTTTCGTGTCGGGTTTTTTTCTTCTCGTAATCTGTTGACCAGAGGCTTGGGCAACGAGAACCGACAGAAACGAGTACGATCCCGCGTCGTTGTAGGAACGACGAATAGGTGTTACGTCCTCGACCAACGTCCCGCTGTTTTAGTCGTTCCGAGGCTCTCGACGTGCGAGCATCTTCGTTCCTTCGAGCAGGCAAATAAAACAATCCCCCTGAGGAAAGTCTCTCCAAATTTGGCCCTTTTTCGCGTCCGCTTTCTTCTTGCTGGACCGCGGGAGAGAGGGCTCTCCCTTAGCAACGTCCGCGTGTGAGTAAAAACGACTCTTCCGCGTTTCATTGAAACGCAAGCACCATTTTGTCTTTTTTGCCTTTTTGCGCTTTTGGTCAAATGTCAATGGCGTGGGAGAAAAAAATTTATGCGTTTGCACACTCGGTCGGTAAAAACTTTTCTTGCGATTTTTCAATCGCGCGGTTTATTTTGCAGAGATTAAAATTGGCGCCATGTCCGCTCACCTTGCCCGGCGCACTCTCCTCGCGCTCGTCCTTCTCGCTGGACAGTCGATCCAGTCGACGATTGACCAACCGGGTGTTGATCAACAAAACTTTAACGATACGCTCGGTACGGTGGTCGAACAGACCGAAGCTCTTTTCGAAGGTTTCGAGATAATCGACGATGCGGGAAGAACGGAGGAAGACACGATCCTCGTTAAAGTTTCGACGGCCGAAGCACCGAATCCGCCGCCTGCTCCGTTGCCCGGACTTTTGTATCCCCGCGAGAGCGAATCCCGAGAGGCAAGTTTGCTCATTTCTTCGTCCCTCGTTCGATGATGAAACTCTGAGACGTTTTTTTCCACAGGTAAAGTCCCTCGATGGACTTTGGGACTTTGCGGTTTCTCCGTCCGGCGATTCCTTCAGAGGACATCGAGAATTTTGGTTCCGGGAGCCTCTGTCAAAGGTAAAAAAGTTGAGTAACAAGGAGAGAGAGAGAGAGCAATGCTGATGATTCGTTTGGTTTGCAGTCGGTGGAAGTGAGACAAATGCCGGTGCCCTCGTCGTACAACGATGTGACGACATCTCGGTCTCTGAGAGATCACGTCGGTGCGGTTTGGTACGAGAGAACGTTCTTCGTGCCGAGTCGGTGGTCGGATCAGCGTGTTTTCCTTTATTTCGGTTCCGTCAATTATCTCGCCCAAGTGGTAAGCCACGCGAAATCTGCAAAAAGCCACAGAAAATAATTTTACAACGTTGCGAAATAACCAAGTTGACGAAACGATGAAAATAAATGAAAAATAACTTGCAGTGGGTGAATGGCGAGTTCTTGACGAATCACGAATTCGGTCATTTACCGTTCGAAGCCGAGGTCAGCACGCGGTTGGTGTACGGAACGAAGAATCGTGTTACGGTCGCCGTTGACAATAGTTTGTTGTCCACGAGCATTCCCCAGGGCAACATCCAACGATCTTTGAGCGACAACGGGGCCACTGCACTCGTCCAGACTTATACTTTTGATTTTTTCAATTACGCCGGTATACACAGGTGCGAGAAATTCGAGTTTCCATGAAATTATTTCGCGTTCTTTTTGTCTCTCTCGTTGTGGGAGCGATTTTGATGATTTTGGTGTCTCAGGCCCGTGCTGCTGTACACGAAGCCGCGCGTTTACGTCGAGGACATAACGGTAAAGACTTGGATATCCGGCACCACGGGAATCTTGGAATATTCGGTGCGTGCAGGTGGGACGAGCGAAAATGAAACGGCCAGTTGTTCGGTCGTGCTGAGAAGGAACGACGATGATCGTCCGGTCGTTGATGAAAAGTATAAAGACTTTACGGGGATCGTTAGAATTCCCGATGCGAAATTGTGGTGGCCGAGGGGAATGCACCCGGAACCCGCTCATCTTTATACGCTGGAGGTGAAAAATTTGCAAATTTGTTTTATCCCCTTTTTTCGGTTTGCGACGTTGTTAATTTTGCGAGGGTGCTCCGCAGGTTTCCGTGATGGGATGGAACTCGACGAAACACGACGTTTACAGGCTCCCGGTCGGCATACGGTCGATTCGTTGGACCAACACGAGCGTCCTGATCAATGAGAAACCAATTTATCTCCGAGGATTTGGACGTCACGAGGATTCACCGATTCGAGGCCGAGGGCTCGATCTTGTCACGATGACGCGGGATTACGAGCTTCTCAAGTGGGTCGGAGCGAATTCCTATCGGACCAGTCATTATCCTTATAGCGACGAAGTTCTCGAAATGGCCGATAGGCAAGGAATCCTCATCGTCGACGAATGTCCGGCCGTGGACGTTGAGAATTACTCGTCGGAGCTTCTGACTCGGCATCAAATTTCTCTCTCGGAATTGATAAGGCGCGACAAAAATCGACCGTCCGTTATTATGTGGTCGATTGCCAACGAGCCCCGGTCCCAACTCACCGGCACCGAAGATTATTTCGGAAGAGTCGCTTCTCACACTCGCAATCTCGATCCCACGAGACCAATCACCGCCGCGCTCAGCCGCGGTCCATACGTGAGTCCTCGCGCGCCTCATTTTCCCTCGTGACCTTTATTTTTTCTCCCATCGCATGTACATTTTTTCTTTTCCCTCGGACGCGCGTCAACAGGAGGACAAAGCCGCTCAATTCCTCGACGTCGTTGGCTTCAATCGTTACAACTCGTGGTACAGCAACACCGGAAGACTCGACATGATCGTCGATAATCTCGTCAACGAGGCAACTACGTGGAACAAGAGACACAACAAACCGATTATTATGTTTGAATATGGCGCGGATACGATCGCCGGAATGCACGAGGTTTCTCCTTCGAAAATATTTTCTCTCTCAGCAACGAAATTCGTAAAACGCGCATTTTCATTCTCAGACCTTTGCTCGCAGCTTCCTTCTTACGTCTGGAGCGAAGAGTATCAAGCGGAAATGTTCTCCAAGCACTTTATGGCTTTCGATCGTCTCCGACACGCGGGATTCTTCGTGGGCGAGTTTTTGTGGAACTTTGCAGACTTTCGCACGGCCCAGAGTGAGTAGATCGATTTTGTTCGTTCGGCAACAACCGTCTGATCGTTTTTCTTTGTCCGCAGCGTACACTCGGGCGGGCGGCAACAAAAAGGGCATTTTCACGAGGACGAGAGAACCGAAAATGGCTGCTCATTACGTGAGGAAACGTTATTGGCGTCTCGGCGCCGAAATCGACGGTTCCCGAGTACCCGACGATCTCGAATTGTACGTCACCGGCAGCGGCGCTTCGGCGCACGACGAATTGTAAAATATTTTTTGTTTTTCGTATATTAATAAAAAAAATTTGAAAGAAAAATCCTGTCGGGCATGAGTAATCGGTGAATTTTGTTCCACGGCGTTAAAGTCGAAGGCTCATCGTTCTTTGGCAGCCGGCTCGACAATTTTCAGGCAAGCGTCTGCCAACTCGACAAAAATGGGTTCGGTCATGGCGAGAGCGATGGCTCTCGTGGGATCTTGGTCGTTCAAAATCGATTCGACGATGTGACGAACGTGTCGATTGCTCACGCATTTCTTGACTTGCTCGTCGTGGCGAAGGAGTTGCAATTTTTCCAAGGCCACCGTGTCTTCCGTTGGAAAATCGTATTTTTTTTCATGGGCTTTAACCTCCGGGGGGTCGGGTATCGATGGCTCGCATTTCCGTTCTTTGTGGAGTTTGCAGCAAACGGAAGAGCAACTGTTCGGACCAAACGACACGATTGTAGTTTTTCGTATTCGAATTACGATTTTTTTCATTTTGAAACATTTCCAAGAATCGAGAACAACTTACTAAGGCTGTTTGCAGGTTGGACACTTGTAGCTGGAGTTTTCCTTGCTGCAGACACTGCAGGTTTTCATGTTTGCTCGAGTTTTGCTGGGAAAAAAACGGTTTTTTTTGAAAATGTGGGATTTTTGGGAAAATTTGACTTTTCGATACCGCGTGTGAAACGTGCGCGAGCGAGTTTGTGAACGAAAGCACATGGTAGAGCGAGAGAAAAAAAGATCGAGGCGTTGGGGTGGAGAATCGGAGAACTACAGAGTCTCGCGGTTCGCTGCAGCACGCTCGGTAAGGCAGAGAGCGTTGGATTCGCGAGTGGAGTTTGATAATTTGCAAAGCTATAAATCTGTCGTGGCGGGGAATGGAAAAAGGACGAGAGCGCGAAGCGTGCATTAGTATCGCGGAAGTGTAGCGTGCGTGGATTGAACGAAAGCGTGTCACGTTCCAACCTGAATCTCTCGATATGCGAGTAATCTTGCATGCTTGCATGATTGCGATGAGCTAGCGCGGGGGACGGTCAACCACCGTATCCAATGGGGTCGAATATGCTTCAAGGTCGTTCGAGGCCGTGCGCCAACGAGTTATCGCTCAAGCCCGAATAATAAATATTCGCACCAGCGCGCGTATTTTAACCCTCAAGTCCGACGATAATAAACATTTTGCGAAAATGAGAATTCTGACGTCGGTAGTTTGAGCCTTTTATATAAAAAAAAGTCATTTTTGCAGAATTTGTTTTTTCGACACTTTTTTAGTATTAAAAATTGCACGAATTGAGTGCAATCATCGTGGTCGTTACTCGAGGGTTGAAAATACATTGTAGTATTTTTATTTTATTTTTTAGAAATGATTTTTCAACTATTTGTCGCCTTGCAAAGTGCGAGTCGGGTTGATGACACCCCCAATGACTATTACGTCACAATCTGGTGGTGCGAGTATTAAAAAGGTCGACAGAAGAATCGAGAGAAAAATGAGAGATCCGGATGAGGGGTTTTTGTGTTTTCTTAGCTCTTAGCTGGGAGAATATGCGTCTGGCCAATAATATGGAATAAAATTTGGGATTAAAAGGCTTAAAATTGGCCGGTTTATTCGTGTTCCACGTGCGTGTCATTGTCCTGAGAGAAATTCGGCGCAATAGCGTTTTACGAATTTTTATTCGAGCACGACGAAAAACGAGTTTCTCTGATCGTCGTGTATATAGCGACGAGGAGGAGGAACGAACCGTGAGAGAGCCGAGAGAGCGAGTCATCGACTCGCGCCGGCCGGGGTACGTCCAACTTGGCCCAGAAACCAAGCCGGAACCACATTTAATGGAAGGAATCAATGACCTTGGCCGCCACGAGCATATTCGTTCCTTCGGCGCCGCCGTCGCAACGATGCGAGCGCGCGCGGGAAATTCCAACAACGAGCGCCGCCGCGGTGAAGACGCGACTTTGCGATGATGATCCGTAATTGACACGCGCGCCCATCTTTCTACCGTGTATCCGAGGTCGTTGCGCCTCCTCCGTCTTTTCCACACAATTCCACTTTACCTGCTTCCCATCGCATCCCATCGATTCAACATTTTTCCTTACGCTCCTTTCGCATTCTTCGTACGATGCCGATTGCATACATTCCTTTCGTCCCGCACGATTCAACTTTTACGTACTCATGGGCTACGCACATTTTCCTGATGAAAAATAATGAAAAAATATTAGTTCCTCGTGCAATTTGCAAATTTCAATTTCCAGCGATTTTTTTTTTGGCCGGAGCAACGATCAGCAAAATCGCGATAGATACATATTCCTGCTCACGCGTCTGTAACTCGTACTTCCTCCTCGCGATTCTCTCGATCGCACGGCGCGTTCAAACGAGTTTCAAATTAATGTTCGAATCGCTCCAAAGAATATTTGCCTCATAATGTATAATCGACGCGAATATAGATAAAAAAGTTTGGCCGCGCGCGCGGAGTAAAACGGACGCGTATGTGTATTTACCGGAATAATCAACTCATCGGCCGCGGGCGATCGTTCCTTGTTTCCGTCATCCGTATTACGAATCGACTTTCAAATGATTTTTTTTTCTTTCCCTTGGCTCGCGCTGACTAATCGCGAGTCGCGACTCGCTGCTCGGCGAACGCGCGCAATCACCGAAAGCACGACTGGCTCTTGGTATGACGACGACGCTTCGACACTCATCGCCGCTCGATAACGTCATCGGCCGCCGTTCGAACAAGTCACCAATCGCAATCATACGAATAATAACGATAATAATCGAGTTACGGAAAAACGGCACATCCGGAATTTTCGAAATGTCCGGAAAAGCCCAAAAATTTTGTGGTTTCGGTGGAAAAATCGAGGAACCGAGTGAGCGATCGCCAAAGAGAAAGATAAATGATAAAATAATGTAAGAAAATAAAATAAAAATTCACAAGATACGAAATGCATGGGAGGATCGAAAAAATCGCCGAAAATATAAATAACAATATGAGAAAATGGTATAAAAATGAGAGAAGAGAGGGAGACGATGCGATTGCGATACCGAGTAAGATTGACGTCATTCGCGCGAGCCGTTCACCGCACCGAGTCACGAATCTTGTTCGCGTATCCTATTTCGTATTCGGACTGTGTATTTTTCTTGAAAGAGACGAGGAATTTAGCGAACCGTTTGTTTTTTCTTTAAACAATTGAAATTCGTGGAAAAATTGAAGTTTTTTTTTTTCTTAATCAACTCGACGTCATAATCGTCGCTGTCGCTCGATAAAATGGATGCTCGCGAGGATAATTTCGCGATTTTGGATAGAGTTTGATGCGACAAAGAAGAATAATGAGGAAGAACGAAATACGTACGTTTGCGAGTAGGTTTTAGTCGCGTAGAAGGGAATCGAGAGAATCTCGAGCGTCTCGGTCGTTCGCTTCGCGCGAGAGATACGCTCGCCGCGCTCGCCTCTTTCTCGCTTTTTCTTCGGGGGGCTCTCGCTCGCTCTCGCTCGAGCCTCGGGGACTGAGAGACACAGGGGCTTTGCTGCTCAAAGAGGCCCACCAGTTGTTCGGTGTCCGTTGTCGCGCGCATAGCCTTCGGACTTGTCTGTCCGCGCGGCTCCTTTTATTTATTTTTTGTCCGGGAAGCGCCTCGCGTCCTTATACGAATCCCAAAATTTCATTCGCATTTTCCTCTCGGTGCTGTCGTTGGGCCTGCACGCGTCACCGACATTTATCACCAAAGACACGAGAATGACCCACTTGCCGGTTCCGGTACACGCCTTCCTCGTCGCGCACGTTGACTCTTGTTCCGCGTGTGTCTCGCTCTCGCCCTCGCTCCGCGCGACAACCGGATATCGTGACCTTGAAACCGAATCAGACAATTTTCATCATGTCAAACAACAAACTAAAGAGTTTTTTAATCCATCTTTGCGATGCTATCGTTTGTTCGCGCAAAGGACACTCAGATATCGCGAGTACAAAGTCCTGTCTCGGCCACCGAACGACCATCATCGATGGATATATACACGGAATAAATTATTATGCTTATTCACTCGGAAAATAATGACGATTTGTCTAAACGTAAATTGCGAGTTTTCAATTTTATTCATTTTTCGCCCAAAACACGTGCTTTGCAAGATTTTTTGTCTTCCGAGATTCAATTCGCATAATTTGGCGATAAAAACAAAAGAGATTGCTAGTGCCGATGCAAAAAAGTCTCAAAAATTTCGTAAAAGAGATGGAAAGGCGAGAGGAGAATAACGAAAAGAATGAGAGACTGATTTTTGGACTTACGAACCCTTCGTTCGTGACGTCATCGTCGTGTTGGTTATTGCAAGCGAGAAAAAAAGAAGCTCGCGATGTCTGGAACGCGGAAACTTGGGGGGAATGTGTCCGCGTAGCGCTCTCTCTCTCTGTTTTTCTCGCGTAACGTGCGACGATCTCGCGGGGCCGGGAGAACGGGAATCCCGAAGTCGTTATACCGAGACGAGGACTCGTCGCGGGATTTGGCGGCTGGAAAATTTCAAAAATTTCATCGATCCGACACACTATCGAGCAGGATTCGCTGTTTTTGAATTATGCGCCCGGGCGAAGTCTTCATCGGCCGTATTGTGATTGCGAATTTTGAGCTGGTCGGTGGGACTTTCGTCCGTTTGTATAATTCGACGTTTACAAGCGCGCGTGTGCGTCGACTAATTATTTCCTGCGTCGAGGCTCCTGTTGCCTGCTCCGGCGCGTAATGAGCTGCCGGAAAGGAAAACTACTGTATCGACAACGCGCCGATAATTCGATCCATCCTGCTCCGTTGGAACGAAAGAATTGTGAGGACTTTCCTGTGGGGGAAAAAAAAACGAAATGATTCTCGATTTTAACCCTTAATGGTCGCATGTGGTTAATTTTAGTCTTATTAAAAATGGGACTTTTTTTGAAGATTGAAAATTACAATTTTTGTGTCATTTTTTAGAAAAAACAGTAATTTTTGCAGAATTTTTTTTTCGTCATTTTTTTAATATTAAAAATTGCACGAACTGAATAAAATCGTCGTGGTCGTTACTCGAGGGTTGAAAATACGTTGTAGTATTTTTGTTTTAACGATTTTTCAACTATTTGTCGCCTTTCAAAGTGAATGGGGTCGATAAAAGACCCTTAATGGTCGCACGGGGTTAATTTCCGTCCCATTCACAATGGGACTTTTTTTAAAGATTGAAAATTACAATTTTTGTCTCATTTTTTGGAAAAAACAGTAATTTCTGCAGAATTTTTTTTTTCGTCATTTAATTGATATTAAAAATTGCACGAATTGAGAAAAATCATCGTGGTCGTTACTCAAGGGTTGAAAATACATTTTAGGATTTTAATATTATTTTTTTTAATGATTTTTCAATTTTATCGCTTTTCACAGTTAATGGGGTCGATAAAATACCCTTAATGGTCGCATGGGGTTCATTTCCGTCCCATTCACAATGGGACTTTGTTTAAAGATTGAAAATTACAATTTTTGTCTCATTTTTTGGAAAAAAATAGTAATTTTTGCAGAATTTTTTTTTTCGACATTTTTTTAATATTCAAAATTGCACGAATTGAATAAAATCATCGTGGTCGTTACTCGAGGGTTGAAAATACATTTTAGGGTTTTAATATTATTTTTTTTTAACGATTTTTCAACTTTATCGCTTTTCAAAGTGAATGGGGTCGATAAAACACCCCCAATGACTAGGAAAATAAATGTTTTTCATGCGCTTTGTAGGATTTAGTAATGTTTACCATGATCGGAGACTATACACGAAACTTTGATCCGGTTTGTTTTATTTGTGCGATTGAATTTCTCGGCGTCGTGTTTACTCCTTCTCGTCTGCTTCGCTTGACAAAGGGAAGGAGAAGATTCCATCGCTGTTCTCGATCGGTCGTCGTTCACGCAGTTGTCACGCGCTTGTCGAATGAAGATAAACCGCGTACGCGTTACCAAATACTGAAAAAAATAAAAACAAGTAAGAAAAAACAATATTGACGAGTTATCGCGAAAAAGAGAATGAGAAAAATAATTGTCAGAGCGAGCGCGTGATTGCTCGAGTGTACGGTGGCCGGAGCTGCGTTAACGAAATTGATTGAAAAATTGAGTGAAGAAGGAAAAAGGTGTTTGATCGATTCGGTTTGTTGGAAAATGGCATCGAAGGAAAAAGTTGAAAAATGTGTTGCTCGAGACTCGAAAAACGAGGCCAAAGTCGAGACTTTCGAAAATATCGAGAACGTTGCCGACCGAGGCGTCGATTCGACGCCGGAGAAGGAAAGTATCGCGGAAATTTCGAAGGAAAAAAATATCGTCGTGGCTGGCGAGGCGACGGAATCGACGCCGCCGTCCGGCGCGAAGCAGGACGAAAAATCTGGCCCGATCGAAGGTTCGGCATGTTCGAAAGTAAAAATGGCAGACATCGGGAGAAATTCTAGTTCGATGGAATTAACTCCGCCGGTAGTTAGCACGATCCATCAGCTCGATTCGATCGTCCAACGGGCCGCGACGGTGAGTTGTGCCCCGCCACATGCGAGAAAAACATTTTTACTGTTCGTATTTTTCAACAGATTTCGTCGAACGTCGCTGTGCCACGACGCGCCGGTTCGGTGTGCCGAGGATTGCCGAATTTCGATGAACCACCTCTCGTCCTCGCCACGCATTTGGTCCCTTCGCTACCGATTTCTCTCTTTGAAATCGTCGCCGAGATAATCGAAACCGTCACCGAGCGGCCGGTCGTTATTCTTCACGAAGCTCGTTCCAATAGATCGGTCGCTAAAAACATTGTTGACATCGGTTAGGACGCTCGCTTTGCTTGGAACCATCAAAATTCCGTCATTTTTGATTTTTTCAAAAAATCGTTCAACTTTTCGCAAATTTTTGTGTTCAAGTCCGTACTTTTTTTTCCTTCCATCGATTTTTCAGCTTTTCTGCCGGTTGGCGACGATTGGGAGGAAGGTTCTCTGCTTCCGGTGAGTTTCGTCTTCGAGCATCGTTTAAACACGACCAAAAATCCTGATGTCTACGTCGACGTTGTCGTCGCCCAGGACTGCGCACGAAATATCGAGGTTTTTAGTCCTGATTCGTTTTTAACGATCCCGACGATTTTTACGATTATATTTTTCTCACTCGTCATTGTTGATGATTCTTGATCAGGGAATCATCGATTTGCGCGGCTACAGGTGCGCCGTGCCGGATCGAAGAAAGGCTGCGGGTGCGGCTGCCCTTTTATTTAAACACTTGAATCTCAAAGGCGAAAATCCTTCCTTCTTCGGCAACACTTTGGGTAAAAATAAGAAAAAAAAATCAATTTCAATGAACGGAAATAAACGGTCAATCGGAGCTTGTGAATAATATTGAGAATCACCGTGATTTAAAGATTCCGGTTCGCAATTAGCCGCGCTCCAAATGGTGGCTGGAAAACAGACGGAAATTGGAGTTTTGGAGTCACCGGTTATTCGGTGTCACAAAAACACTTTACCCGGCATCGAGTCCGTTTGCGTATTGGAGACTCTCGGGCCTTTGCCACCTTATCGTGTAATGCTCAACAAAAAAATACAAAGTGAGTCACGACTTTTTAATATTTTTCCAAGTCGGAGTGCAGAGAAAAATAAAAAAATTCGCTGCGTCGCGATAATTCAATGAAAAATGAGGAATTTAACGCGGAAAGGATTTTCGGGAGCCAGACGGTCGCGGGGTTCGGACGATATTATCAAAATTGACGATTAAAAATGTTTTTAATACCATGACGGATAATTCGTTGTGATATATCTACAATACTAATGACTAATGAGGCTGCAAAGTTATCGGATGATTTATAAATTTGGAGGGGGGCGGGTGATTGTTGAATTTATTTGTTTTTTCTCTTTCGAATAAAGAGGCAATTTCCTTTACAGGCTCGATGCGGAAAACAATAATAGAGAGTTTGTTGAGCGCCGCTTGCGATGATGCGTGGACGGAGAGGCTCGGAGAATTCGGTGTTTTGGGTTTTGCCGAGTACAACGTGGATCGTTACGATCGCGAGGATCTCAAGTCCGTAGTGACGAGCGTGCCTTACTATTGAAAACAAAATGTGGATTGAGACGTCGACACGATGATTTTCTCGTTGGCTGATAAACTTTATTGCGTTCGAATGATTGTGAATAAATTTTTTTCGGCAAATCTGGATTCTCCGATTATTTACAATTTTCACAGAATGCCGAAAATAGAAAAAACAAACAAAAAAAATGAGGGAAAAGGATGATTCGCGTACCTATCGTATTGTCATTTTCGAAGGATGCTTCTCAAGAGTCTGGGGATTCACCAAAAATTCGGGGGCAATTGTCCCTTGGGCGGTGGCACCGATTTATTCGTCAAGCAATCCTTGATAAATTGTTCGAGTCTAGCCATTGGTCCTCCACCGATTCCTGCCACGTTTAGCATCTGTGGATAATAGTGTTGGGCGAGTACGACTAATATCTTTGGAAATTGTCGCGGATACGCCTGCCACAAACAATTACCAGCTACTTCGAGCATATCCAGAATTACGGTTGCGCAAACGTCTGACAGATCGATCCGCGGTTCTGCAATTCCAAAATCCCATTCACAATCAATTAATGAATTAATTAATAATTAATTAACAATAATTATTAATAATAATAATAATTGATATATCATTCATATATTAATAATAATTAATTAGTAAATTAATAATAATAATTAATTAGTCAATTTATAACAATAATTAATTAGTCAATTAATAATAATAATAATTCATTAGTCAATTAATAGTAATAATTAATTAGCCAATTAATAATAATTAATTAGTCAATTAATAATAATAATGACAATTAGCTAATTAATTAATTGGTTAATTTAAAAAATGTTGAATTTTTTGTCGAAATTGGGAAATTTTTGGGGCTCGAGGATGAAATGGGGGAGAAAAATTGGACTGACCGGTATTTAGCGTTACCGCGAGCCATCGCCACGCGTTTTTGATTCCATGAGGATGAGGTTTGTTTGCTATTTTTCTTTGTGCGGTGACGATTATCGAAGCGTAGAGTCTGACGAGTCCTGACATTCGGGTAAGATATTTGTCCTGTTGTTCGGCGACACCGTCTTCGGTGTATTTGTAACCGAGCGATCTGTAATATTCTTCGTGCGTTTGGCCCTGGAGATGAGGCAAAAAGACCGGGAGAATGTAGGGACAGGCGCGACCCAGATGGGCCAGCAGCAGCTCTCCAAAATCTGGATAATCGTTCCACAGGGCTACCGCGACAGAAGCGACCGGGAATGCCATTTCCGGCTTGCTCGATATCAACGTTTCACCCTGACTCTGCCAGACAAGAAGATCGTTATGCAATTTTGTTTTTCATCTCGTTTGGGTCGAGAAATATTAACTTACCACTATTTTCTTCGCGAGTATGTCTTTGCAAAAAGCTACGCCTTGCGGATGCTGCGTTATGTTGAGCGAGGATTTTCCCATCAAAAGACTCTTCAACGTTTCATATTTCTCCTTCAAATGCGAAGCGTTCACTCCGGATATCGCATTGACCGGGATATTTATCGCCTTTTGGCACTCGAAACGAAACTTTTTCAGAGAACTCGCTTGAGCCAGTTCCCGATAAGTTGCCATGTAGTTTGTCAGAAATACGTGGATTTTCATGTACGATTGGAGCGATTCAAAGTCCGAGTACGGAGCATCGGTCTCTTCTGGAATGCAGGAGAAAACTTGGATGAATATCGTGATAATGCCCCGGGCCAGTTTTTGTCGTTTTGAGGGAAATGAGGAAAAAAAATTTACCAGTCGCGGTGTCAACCGACGGAGGATCCGACGGTGCTCCGCTGACTTGCGCTTCTCCGGGCGTTTCCAAGAGTGCTGTACCGACGGACTCGCCGTTACTCGACGGCTCCGCGCTCGTCGTCGTCGGGTCTTCGGACTCTTTGCGACCGGGAGAATCCGTTTGCGCAGCGACTAGCTCCGCCATCATTTGTCGGTGTAGCTCGTTGTTTGACAATTCCGCTGCTTGGGAGATTTCCGTGCGGGCTTCCGCTTCAGCCTGCCGCATTGCTTCCGTTCGCCGCGCTATTTCCTCCTCGTAGAGGGCGTCGATGCGCGCTACAAGGGAAAACAATTATTTTCATAAAACGGAGCGAATCACGATGCGAGGGAATTTGGATCCACGAGGGTGCTGGGTACTGACCAATTTCCGCTTTGCAAGCGTTGGACACTTCCTCGCTCTGTCGGACAATGTTCTCGGCTAACGTTAAATCCGCCGTCGTTATTTCGCCGGCCTGAAAAGAAAAAGAATAAATAAAACGATCCCAAAAAGCGGAAAAACAAATTTTTCATTATTTCTCGTTTTTCGCTCACTCTCGCTCTCTCGCTGATCGATTCCATTTGAGCACCAAGTTCCTTCCATTTGATGGCAAGAGGAGCGAGGTTTTGCGCGGCGGAATGTCGATCTTTGCAAGTTTTAGTGAGATTCCCAATGTCTCGACATTTGTCGCGGAAGCTCGTTCGCAAAGAGCCGATGCAATTGACCATTTCCTCGCGTTCTCGGCATTTCCGATGTTCCTCCGCCTCTCGTTCGAGCTTTTCTTTGCGCTCTTGCATTCTCTGCGCCTGTAATTGTTGCTCGTGTCGTCTGCGGATCTCGTTCTGTTGCGCGAGACGCTCTTCCTCCGCTTCCATCAGTTCCAGCACTCTGGCTTCTTCGTACTCGCGTTTCACCGCCAAAATCCGTTGCATCGTTTCAATTTCCGCTTGAAGCGCTTTTTCCGATTCTTCCATGTGACGACGTCGCCGGTCGATGGCGCGACGCACTTCTTCCCGTCGCTGCATCTCATTTTCCAGGAGGATTTTCTTCACCGAGAACGTGATGCTGCTCCTCGTCGAAGTTGCCGTGTTTTTCTTTACGCTCGATTGCACGTTGGACTCGTTTTCAACCGCCACCACGTTGCAAGTGTTTCGCTCGTTTTCCACATTCTCCGTGCTTAACGCGTCGTCGTAGACGTCTTTGCACGCCGGGCCGATGGTCACTTTGTCTATCGAGCTCGAAATCCGCGACGCTTTACGAAGCGCCGACACTCTCAAGCTCGCAAAGTCCGACATTGTTTGACTCTGGAAAGAAAAAAAGATTTTTTCAATTTTTTCGATCCGTTGACAACGAGAATTGTTTCGAACTATTTGTCGACGAAATTTCGACTTTGTTGTTGGGAGAATATCGTGTTTAGAGTATAAAACGAGGAGTGGAATATTTTCTGATATTTGGTGGACCAAAAAGCGAAATTCGAAGGAAAATGAGCGACTTAACCTCAAAAATGAATTGCTTACCGTGTCGTCTCGCGAACTGACAAAGTGCGGCATTTTTTCGGATTTATCACCGGGACGTCGTGCAAATTCAGTAATGTTGGAATTCTCTGTCATTAAGGAGTTTTTTTTGGAGAGATTTGGAGAATTACGTGGCTCCCGGAGTCATTGGATCGGCCGGAGAAAAGCCGAAGACTTTTGACGCAAATTCGTCGCCTGATTAGTCGTCGTCGTACCGGAACGATCGTGTTCCATGGCCTCGATCGCCATCATCATTCCCATGTTATGATCCAAACAACTAGCTGAAAAAAAATTTCACCCTCCAAAATTCGATCGAGTTTTTCACCATTTTTCCCTAGCAGACGGTCAGTTGCTGGCTCGAGCGGTGCTGCCGCGAGCGAGCAGCGGCCCAACTGGCTCTTATCGAGCGCGTTGCGAATAAATTTCAATGAAATTCTTCAAAGAACGATTCAACTAGAAATTTATTGAATATTATAGAGAGAATGATTGATTTTTTCATCGTTTAAAAAAATTTTCCTTCGAGTAAGATTGCGCGTGAATTTTTATGCGAAAATTTGAATTTGCCGCTTCACGCGAGATCGCAGCAGTTTTGGACACTTTACCGGCGTACTACGTGCGCGTTGTGTCGTATGCTGTGCTATATGCAATGTAGATACGTGTAGAATAATTTCGAGATGAAGATATAGGATGGCGATGATGTCCATTGAAAAGCCATAGTTGGCGAATCCGTTCTCTAGTCTCCATGGGAGCTTTCAGCGAGACAGCGCAGCGAGGGCGATTGCAGCTCGTCGCCATTTTCTTTATTTTCGCGTAAAGGTGTTTTTTTGTTGATACATGTAACGCGAGGACGGAATAGCAAAGGAAAAAGAGGGGGGAGAGAGAGAGAGAGCAGCATTATTAAATCGCGTGAAGGCGATTTTCGCACGTTCTTCCTAGACTTCCGGTAACACGAGAAATTGGCAACTACGACGGAGAGAGGGAGANCGGGATACGAAGCGAGAAGGTAAACGGGGCGGGTATCCTGTTGTGGGGGGGGCGGGGGGCACTTGATTGGTAAAGTAAAATCCTGAAAAACGCCGGTCGAGGAGAATCTCTCGAAGGGATTTGTGGTAAAAACGCTCAAGACGCGAAACGTCACGAACGTGAGAGAGAGGGAGAGAGAAAGAGAGAAATTGCAAGAGACTGAGAATAAGAGAGAGATTGTCGCGCACCACCAGGTATTACAAATAAAAATCCGGTGTAAAATAGTCTTTGTGTGGCCCCTCGATTATAATTAATAGTGTCGCACGAGAAGCGTGTCGGTGCATAAGTGTGTGCCGGGAAATAGCGACGTATCGTCGCGGGCGGTTCGACGCGAATCGGAAAAACATACGCGACGAAAATTCTAGGAATACCTGATATACAAAGACATCGTCGCGCGACGGGCATACACGGAAAGAGCGAGAAGCAGCAGCAAGGGGTTGATAAAATTTAGTGTGAAACAAAATTTCCCATTTCCCTGCCCTCTCCGCGCTCCCGGCGTCGCAATAAATAGCAAAAAAAAAATAAAAAAATACTTTTCTTTTCGTTGTTGTTGTGTGTGTTTTTATTTTATAATAAAAAAAAAAATAACCTGTAATAATATTTGCATCCTCGATGATGATTGAAGCACTATACAGTTGTGTATAGCAAATTTTACTCCCATTTCCCTCCCCTTCCCTCGGCCCCTTCCGTCCTGCGCGATCACACGCGCGCGCGNACACCCCAATAAAGCACTCGCCGCTCGCTCCTCGATCGTTCGCGTAACGTTGGTGCGACGCTGGTGTTTTTTGTTTTTACTCTGTCCCCCACTCCTGCCCTCGCCGCCGCGCCACGCCGTTCTCTTTGAACGCCTCTTCTCTCCCTCCTCCATCTCCCCCTCCCCGCTCCCCGTCTCAGCGCGTGTATTTTTCGGGTTGGCAGACGTGATCGCGGGCTTCGCACAGGCAGCAGCAGCAGCAGCACCGCGCCGAGTGCAGCAGGAAAAATACACACGTACTGACGCACATTCGTACGCGCGCAGCCAGGCAGACGGGCACGCACACGAATACGTTATTCGGTCGCGCGCGCGGTTGTGAGAGAGAGATTCGGCGATTCGTGTTGTGGCTAAAGAAAATAAAAAAACGTGCATCCCCGCGCGAGAGAAGGTTACGCGATAAAAAGAATAAAAGTTGGGGCCGTTTTTGTTGGTTTATTCGCTCGGACAAATGGATGGGGTTTAGAATCGGTGTGAATAATTGTCGAGTTTAAAATAAAGGGTGGAATATATGAAGTGGGCGTCCCCGGAGTCGGCGGGGCATTAGACGGCCGCAGAAATTGGGCGAATAGCAAGTAAGTACCAAACGTCGTCGTCGTCGTCTTGCGGTAAAGCGACGTCGCGGTCTCTTCGCAGCAGCAGCAATAGCAGCAGCAGCACCAGTGAGACCCCTCACCACCACGGTATTTCCAAGACAAGCGACGCATCGATGTATAATCAAGACAGAACCAAGAACAGACAAACGCAGAAAAACAAATTAACCCAAGAAATCGATGTTAGCAACGAAATATTTTTCTTCGGCGATCACTTGCATCAAACACAATTGCTACAGCAGGAACAGCAACAACAACAACAACAACAACAAGAACCGCAACAGGACGAGCAGCAGCAGCAGCAGCAGCGGCAACAACAACAACAAGACGAACAATCGCGTAAAGTTAATTGTGCCGTTGATAAGAAAATAGTTAATCGTGATAATAACGACGCTGGAGACATCGAGACTGTGAATAATAAAGAAATCGCTTGTGATATAACCTCGTCGGCGCGTGTCGTCCGCGAGGTACAGCCAGCCGACAAAACGACCATCAACATCGGTGTCGCGATGAACCACGTCAACGATCACGATAACCTAAAGCATCTTAATCTCACCCTCGTACATGTCGATGAATTTGAGGACATGGATACCCAAGAAGGTAAGAATCGTCTATTTTTTCTTGTGCCTATTACGCCCGCAATGAAAATCGCATACACACGCCATATTGGCTTGTTCTATCGCGCGACACTCATCCTTTCCAATCCGTCCACGAATAATACGATCAAACATCCGCATCGTGTCATTTCCATTGTTTTTATTGAGCAAGTGACATTTTTGGCTCGCTCGTCGTCAAAATCGAAAAAAATTCTCACATTTTTGAGAAATTCGAGGAAAAACGTAATTTCGAGATATTTTTGGTTAGGAACGATAATCCAACACTCGCATTTCGTTTTATTTCATAATCGTGCACGAAAACAATGAAATCGCGAGTCAATGTCATTGTCTATTGCTAATAGCGCGTCGGTGACGAGTCCTCGTTCGAACACGTCAGGTGTGAACGCGGCTTCGGTGAACAGACAGAATTTTTTTAATGCAGCCGACTTCAGACGGCGCATGATTGTATAATTGAAGAAGAAAATATCAAGCCTGCAGAAAATTAGCAGTTAGATGCTCAATTTTTATTCTTTCCGAGTGTCAAGATAGACAGTTTCGTTGGTGGTGGCTGGTTGAGTCTTGGCAGAGGCAAAAAGAAGCCATTTGTCAGAATGTCTGGAATTTCATGACAATGAAAGTCGCTTAGTTGCCTGTTTTTTTTTTTTCTCCATCGACAAGCCGATTCCTGAGCCAGAGAAAAATCGTTTGCACAAATTTTCTCCGAATTAGCCTTTCTACAGGCCGGATAGCAAAATTGTATTTTTTCTTGCGTCGTTTGTGCAGAAACTCCGAACGAAGGTGGGGGAGACGGCACGGAACAACGTCCTATAAACGGCGAACCAGAATTTGCAGAACTGGCAGACACGGCGTGCCTTGGCCAGGATCAAGACATGGAAGAAGGTACGAGAGTTTTTTCTTTTGTTCCTTAAGGATTTGAGGCCAAAGTTGGCAATCGATTTTCTCATGCTAAAAATTGCCAATGGATTGTGAAAAAAAAATGCTCTGTTTGCCGGCGAGCAAACGTGCTGGACGGTTGCTGCAGAGTAAACTCACAATATCCGCAAATTTCCAAACTTTCTATATCTATAACAAGATGTTTCTAAAAATATCCAATTCCACATATGCCACGATGACTCGTCGAGCATATAAATAAGCAGCTTTTTGTACTTTCCATTTTCCTCCTCTTTTTTCGAATCATTTTCATTCCTTTGGATTCGTTATGGAGCAGAGATTTTTTTTGCTGCTTTTTCAACAAAATGGATAACGCGGGCGAGACTCGCGAGGAAACGGAGAAAAATTTCGATATTTTCTCAATGTTTTTTTTTTTTCTCCTTTTCAGACGAGGCAAGATCCGAAGCGACTTTTCGTTACACAGTGGAAAATCTGTCGAAATTGAAGGATTCGCAGTTGTCGCCGCCGTGTTACGTGCGAAATTTGCCATGGAAAATAATGGTTATGCCGCGTTCCAGTCAGAGCCAGGAAAGACAACCCCAACGATCGTTGGGATTCTTCCTGCAATGCAACGGGGAAAGCGAATCCACTTCATGGAGCTGTTATGCCGTTGCCGAGCTTCGACTTCTCTCGTGCAAAGAGGGACAAGATAATTTCAGCAGAAGTGAGTCCTTTCCTTCACTACGATTTTTCTAACGTTCATTTACCTCTCAATGGTCACATGGAGTCAATTTTGACTTCAAAAACGTTGGTTCAGTTTTTCAAGTCGTAGGAAGCAGACGGTGTAAAAATAGTTTTTGGAACGGTCGCTAATTTGTCGAGAATGCCATTTCGGACTTGTGAAATGATTTTTTACTTTTTTTAATTGAAAATTACAATTTCTGCATCATTTTTCGTAAAAAAAAAGTCATTTTTGCAGAATTTTTTTATCGACATTTTTTTTGGGTTGAAAATACTTGGTAGAATTTTTCGTCTATTTTTTCTAACTATTTATCGCCTTCCAAAGTGTGCGGGGTTGATTATTACGTCACGATCTGGAGCTGTGGCCGTCAAGGGTTAACATTATGCAAATGACGCGTTTTAACTAATTATCGTTAAAAAATTGAGACGGAAATGAAATAATAAATTAGAAAAATGGCGAGAACGAGATACATTTTTGTTTGTTTCTTTCCGATTTCCAGAAATACAGCATCTTTTCTACAACAAAGAGAACGATTGGGGGTTCAGTCACTTTATGCTCTGGCAAGATGTTCTGGACCCGGACAAGGGATACATCAAGGACGACTCGATCACGCTCGAGGTATGAAAACCAAAAAGAAAAAAAATTGAAAAAGTTTGAGAAAGAAACAAAAAGTGAAAATTTGAAAGGATTGTATGGAAAAAAGTCGCGGAAATATGTAGCGGGATACGAGAAGTATATTATTTAGTGTATCGCGTTTGTGTACGGCTTCGAAATCAATACTTAGCACGAAAATCCAGCGCACTCGGAAGATTATCGCAATCTTCTTCATGTTTCTCGTGCAGTGGGATAGAAAAGGGCTTTTCACGAGCTTACACGAATTACGCAACTTATCAATTCATATTCTTATCGCAATGACATTTTTTGCAACTTTAAGGTTCACGTTGTGGCGGACGCTCCTCATGGAGTTAGCTGGGACAGCAAGAAACACACCGGGTACGTTGGGCTCAAAAACCAAGGTGCAACTTGCTACATGAACTCTCTGCTGCAGACTCTTTATTTCACGAATCAGGTAAAATGAAAAATGAGGAAAAAAACGTCTTGTTTTTCTTGCAGGAATATCGTTGAGTAATTTTGTGTGTTTTTTTTTTAACCGTTCAGCTGCGCAAAGCCGTTTACAAAATGCCAACGGAGAGCGACGACTCGAGCAAGAGCGTCGCTCTCGCGCTTCAGAGGGTTTTCCACGAGTTGCAATTTTGCGACAAGCCCGTGGGCACGAAGAAACTCACCAAGAGCTTCGGCTGGGAAACTCTCGATTCTTTTATGCAGCACGACGTGCAAGAATTCTTGCGCGTTCTCCTCGACAAGCTCGAGAGCAAAATGAAGGGCACGTGCGTCGAGGGTACCGTGCCAAAATTGTTCGAAGGAAAAATGGCGTCGTTCATAAAATGCAAAAATATCGATTACACCTCAAACAGGGTCGAGACTTTTTACGATATACAGCTCAACATCAAGGGCAAGAAAAACAGTAAGTCCTCGGCTTTCGCTGAGCATTGAAAAATCTCGCGTTACCAACTTTTACTCATCCGGAAATTATGATTTCTTTCTTGCAACAGTTTACGAGTCTTTCCGGGATTACGTTAGCACCGAAATATTGGACGGTGACAACAAGTACGACGCCGGCGAGCACGGCCTTCAGGAAGCCGAGAAAGGTGTCATTTTCCAGGCTTTTCCACCAGTCTTGCATCTCCATCTCATGCGATTTCAATACGATCCCGTAACCGATTGTTCCGTCAAGTTCAACGACAGGTAAGTTTCATTTTTTAGTCCTTCGACCCTTTTCACTCGATAAATAATTGAAAAATGGCGAAAAAAAATAAATGAAAATACTAAAATTAGGGGTGTGCGAATAGTGATCGAATCGAATCGAATATTGAAATTCGATTCGATGAATCGAATATTCGATTTTTTAGTCGAATATTCGATTTTTTAGTCGAATATTCGTCGAATTTTCGAGTTTTCGATAAATTTCCGAATATTTGATGAATTTTCAATTAGATTTTCGAATAGAATATTCGAGGAATTTTCAAGTATTTCTTAAATTTTCAAATATTTGAATATTCGAAAGAAAATGGAATATTCGAAAAAAAATCGAATATTCGAAAAATAATCGAATACTCGAAAAAATCGAATATTCGGTTTGAAATTCGAATCAAAGAATTCGATTCGATTTGATGCCGAATATTCGACGTTTTCAAATATTCGCACACCCCTAACTAAAATGTATTTTCAACCCTCGACTAACGATCACGATTATTTTATTCAATTCGTGCAAATTTTGAATATTAAAAAAATGGCGAAAAACAAAATTCTGTAAAAATTGTAATTTTTCATTGAAAGAAAAATCGTGTTTTTTGTTTTTCGCAGATTCGAGTTTCATGAAAAGATAAGTCTAGGACCGTATTTGCAAGCGGAGGAGGCGACTAATGCGGACTACACTTTGCACGCGGTTCTCGTCCACAGTGGCGACAATCACGGTGGTCATTACGTCGTTTTTATCAACCCCGCCGGTGATGGAAAGGTAAAAATCATGGAAATTCATAATTTCGCGTGAAAATTGCAAATTTCGAGATTTGCGGAAANAGTCATTCGGCCCTTTTCACTCGATAAAAAATGAAAATACTAAAATGTATTTTCAACCCTCGAGTAACGATCTCGATGATTTTATTTAATTCGTGCAATTTTTTATATTAAAAAAAATGGCGAAAAACAAAATTGTGTAAAAATTGTAATTTTTCATTGAAAGAAAAATCGTGTTTTTTGTTTTTCGCAGATTCGAGTTTCATGAAAAGATAAGTCTAGGACCGTATTTGCAAGCGGAGGAGGCGACTAATGCGGACTACACTTTGCACGCGGTTCTCGTCCACAGTGGCGACAATCACGGTGGTCATTACGTCGTTTTTATCAACCCCGCCGGTGATGGAAAGGTAAAAATCATCGAAATTGATAATTTCGCGTGAAAATTGCAAATTTCGAGATTTGCGGAAATATTAATCGGGAAAAATTGGGTTTTTACGTATAGTGGTGCAAATTCGATGACGACGTCGTGTCGAGATGCACGAAGCAGGAAGCGATCGAGCACAATTACGGGGGACAGGACGAGGACATGTCAATGGCGGTGAAACATTGCACGAACGCTTACATGTTGGTCTACATAAGAAATTCGGAGCTCGAGAATGTGCTGCAAGAGGTCAAGGAAGAGGACATACCTCAAGAGGTCAGAAACGTCCTACAAAGAGAACTTTCCCAGGAATTGTGCGATCTCGAACGTGACAAAGACGCGACTGACGCAAACAGAGACAATCGCGATGCCGACATAACAAATTTACGTCCGAGTACTCAGAATCCGCGAAATCCGAATCTCTATATTCACGACTTTTAACCAAACGTTTGAAGAGTTATTAAAAAAAAAAAAAGTAAAAAAAAAACGACAAAAAAAGGAGATCGATAGATTTTTGGAAATGAGTTGAAAAATTCGGAAAAGTGGGTACGGAAATAAGTAAAAAACGTTGACGTCGTTCGGATCATCGGGTTCTCGAAATAATAAAAATAAAAATCATCATTGACTTCCTGCAACGTTGTTGATCGGTACGAAAAACATTCGCCGATAAATACTCAATCATGTTCCGCGCGCGGGAGAGTAGAAAAAACAAATCCTCGGTTATCCACGTTATAGAACATTCGCGAGGCGGTTTGTGTAAAAAAATAAATTTTGAGGGGGAAAAATAAAATGCTGCGTATGGCGCGAGCAGGCAATATCGCGAATTATTGCTTTTTTTCATTAGCGACGAAATTAATTCCCCGCGAGAGGCTCAAACGGGGTGCGCGCGACAAAAACTGCATAATTGTAAAATAGTTAATCGTTTGGTAAAAATTTTGTTGAGCCGCGGAAATGCCGGGCGTATCCGAATTTTTGGCACATGATTGTTTTTCACAAGAAAACAAAAAGAAATATCAAATTTGTAGATCGCGTCGCGCTGTCGCTTATTATTGTTAGGAAAACGGAAAATGAAAAATATTCAACAAGGACGAACGGGAGACGAAAAGTAATAAACGATTTTCTATCGCCCGACAAAACAAACTGCTTCCCGATCTTGTCTTCTACGACCGAATATTTATTAGACACGATTTTTATTTCGGTAGGAATTTTCGACTCTATTGCGCAAAAGATGAAAAAAAATCAATATTTTTTATGAAATTCTTTCGGTTCGGACTTTTCGGGCCTTTTTTCGGACTCGCGAATTTTTAAGACACGACGAGACGAGACACTTATCATGGAAAAGAATAAAACAACAAAAAATTCTTCAGTGTTGACATAGTGAATACAAGTATTAACAGATGCTTATCTATTTATTTGTTGTTACATATTAATAAATAGAGAGAACGAAAAGTGAGAGAGCGAGAGAAAGAGAGAGAGAGAGCGAAAAAAGTGAAGATTTAACGAAGTATCGTCGAATAGAATAAAATAATTTATAATGGCTGTAATATCGTGAGATCCCTTTGAATGCTATACCACTATTTTATATATAAAAGAAACTACAAAACCAAGATCAATGATGGATAATAAAAACGTTGGATATTCGAGAAATAGAAAAAAAAATGAGCCAATGATCGAAACAGTCCCTACTTTCTATACATTTTTTTTTTCAATTCATTATTTTACGTGCAAAAAGTAGAGAAAAAGAAAATTATCGACTACGACGATGTGCCACGGTTGCACCATTTTTTTTCCATGGTATCTTAGTAGAAGTGACAAATGACGGAATAATAATTATTCAGCATATGGATTTCACGATGCGGAGCGTTTGTTACGGAACGTTAAGTTTCTGGTGATATTTCTTGGATGGAAAATATATTTGAAAGGAAAATCGGCGTCAGTCTGGCTTTTGGAATATTTCTACGCTGTTCCTGGATTCTCACTCGAGCGAGAGAAAAGGAACGTTCAAATGTTCCAGGGGCTGAGGAAATGTAATCGAGTAGTGCTGAATAATTTTTATTTTGTAATCACGATTAAGACGTTGGTCGGCGTTGCGGCAGATGAACAAAATTAAAATTATTCGAACGCAAATCATATGAGAGAACAAGTTTAATCGTTTATTTCCTCCAATATTTACACCCGGAATCGAAACGAGATAAATTATCTCGCGCGATTGAGAGATTTAGTTCTCGATGATAAAAAAGCAAAAAGAAAAAGAAAAACGACATTTTTCATTCGTTTATGAACGTGGGGATAATTTTAATTTTGTTGGTCTAGCTCGTGGAGAGGCTACAAGAGGAGAAGAGGCTGGAACAAATTCGACGAAAGGAAAGAACCGAGGCATACTTGTATATGACCGTCAACGTTCTTCTCGAGGATAGCTTTGACGGTCACCAGGGCAACGATCTCTACGATCCGGAACGTGCTCTCTATCGAGTTTTTCGCGTTCGAAAACAGGCTTCGCTTCACGAGTTTCTCGAATTGCTACGCGACAGTCTGGTAAGTTTTATTTTTACCAATTATTGCTTCCCCATGTGACGTTGAAACATTTCAATGGTGGAAATACAAAAAACTTGACATTTTGTTTGAGTTTATTTTTTAAATAATTGATACACAAAGCGAATCTCTGGCGAACACACAACTTTTTCTATCGACACAGAAATATCCCATCGAACAAATTCGAGTGTGGCCGTTCAGCGTGCGATCGAATCAGACCTGCAGACCCGCGTTGATCGAGCCGGACGGTGATTTGCAAAGACCAATGAGCGTTTGCGCCGAAAACGCAAATCCGTGGAACGTTTTCGTCGAACTCGTCCCACCGGATTCGGGCCTCACGGCCTTGCCGCCTTTCGACAAAGACACCGACGTTTTGCTCTTCTTCAAGCTTTACGATCCTAAAAACAAAAAGATTCACTATTCCGGGCATCACTACATGCCCGTCACGGCTAAAGTTCGTAAGTAAAAAGGCGAAAATCATAAAAAACGAAAAAAGTGAATTATCGAGCATCGGGCATTTGAATTGGAAAAAATTTCTTGCAGAGGAACTCATCCCGATCCTGAACGAACGTGCCGGATTTCCTCCCGACACCGAGCTCGCCCTTTACGAGGAAATAAAACCCAACATGGTGGAAAAAATTGAAAATTTGACCGAGCCGCTTGAAAAAGTACTCGAGGAACTGATGGACGGCGATATAATAGTTTTTCAGAAAGAAGAGCGCGACAACGACATGTACGAGCTACCGACTTGTCGCGATTATTTCAAGTGAGTTTATTCTTCTGTGAAAAAAAAAAAAAAAAAANAAAAAAAAAAAAAAAAAAATGGAACGGCCAAGTTCTCCCGAAGCTTGTGGTGATTCAAATGTGCAATTTTTTTCTCCCCAGGGACTTATTCTACAGAGTGGAAGTTACATTTTGCGATAAAAATATTCCCAACGATCCGGGATTCACGATGGATCTTTCCTTGAGAATGACTTACGATCAAATGGCAAAAGCTGTCGCACAGAGGGTCGGAACTGATCCTTATCTCATACAATTTTTCAAAGTTGTCAAGTGAGTGTCGAAAATATCATTTTACGCCTTTTTGCGCATTAATTATCAAAATTATCAATAAAAANAAAATTATTTTTTTTCGTCGAATTCGTCGATAATATTGATGGGAAATAATTCAACGCCTTTTTGGCGATTCTGAAACTTAATTTATTCAAAAATTGGAATCAGCGCATTAATTATCAAAATTATGAATAAAAAATTATTTTTTTTCGTCGAATTCGTCGATAATATTGATGGGAAATAATTCAACGCCTTTTTGGCGATTCTGAAACTTAATTTATTCAAAAATTGGAATCAGCGTATTAATTATCAAAATTATGAATAAAAAATTAATTTTTTTCGTCGAATTCGTCGATAATATTGATGGGAAATAATTCAACGCCTTTTTGGCGATTCTGAAACTTAATTTATTCAAAAATTGGAATCAGCGCATTAATTATCAAAATTATGAATAAAAAATTATTTTTTTTCGTCGAATTCGTCGATAATATTGATGGGAAATAATTTTTGACCGATATAGTTACAAAGATTCGCCGGGTCATCCGCTGAGGTGCACTTACGAGGGAACCTTGAAGGATTTGGTTGCGTATTGCAAGCCGAAGATGAAGAAAATGTTTTACCAGCAACTCAGTATTCGCGTGAACGAGCTCGAGAATAAAAAGCAATTCAAGTGCATTTGGGTGGGTCCGTCGCTCAAGGAGGAGAAGGAAATAATACTTTATCCGAACAAGAACGGGACGGTGGCGACTTTGCTCGAGGAGGCGAAGAAACAGGTCGAATTTTCAGAAAACGGCTCTGGAAAGTTGAGGATATTGGAAGTGAGCTCGAATAAATTGGGCCCAGGACCGAAGGAAGACACGCTATTGGATAATCTGAGTCCTTTGAGCACGAGATCCTACAGGATAGAAGAAATACCCAAGGACGAGCTCAATCTCGCCGACGACGAGATGCTCGTGCCCGTCGCACATTTTCACAAAGACATTTACTCGACCTTCGGTATTCCCTTCTACTTTAAGATCAAACACGTGAGTATCGTCCATCAAATTTTCCACATTCCGCAGTATTTCAACCCTCAACGGTCACACGGGGTGAATTTTACTCCAGCGGCTTTGACCGACGATTCGTAACAGAGATTTTTAGAAAATGAAACTCGCGACAACCTCCATCGATAGTTTGGACCTTCTAGGAAGGAGCCTCGTCATTATTTTTTGAAAGGGTCCGTTATTTCAGTTTTGGAAGCTGTAGGAAGTCAAATGTGGAGTATACTTTTTGGAACGATCTTTAATTCGTCGAGAATGCCATTTCGGACTTGTGAACCGATTTTTTTCTTTTTTAAATTGAAAATTACAATTTTTCGTTTAAAATTTTTTTTTATTTTTGCAGAATTTTGTTTTTCGACATTTTTTTAAAATTAAAAATTGCACGAATTGGATAAAATCATCATGATCGGTAGTCGAGGGTCGAAAATATGTTGTGGTATTTTTATTTTATTTTTTTTAACGATTTTTCAACTATTTATCGCCTTCCAAAGTGAGTGGGCTCGGTAACACTTCCAGTAACTATTTTAACAATTAATCTAACCAGTCCCATCTGAAAGCATGCTATTTCAAACTTATGAAATGATTTTTTCCTTTTTTAAAATGAAAATTACAATTTCTGCAACATTTTTCGGTTAAAAAAAAAAATTATTTTTGCAGAATTTTGTTTTTCGACATTTTTTCCAAATAAAAATTTACACGTATTGGATAAAATCATCACGATCGTTGGTCGAGGGTTGAAAATACTTTGTAGTATTTTTATTTTATTTTTTTTAACGATTTTTCAACTATTTATCGCTTTCCAAAGTGATAACACCCCCAATGAGCGTTACGTCACAATTTGGAGGTGTGACTATTGAGGGTTAGCTCGGTAGATTGAATTTTCTACAAATGAATGGATATTTTCAGAATGAAGCCTTCACAAAGGTCAAAGATCGATTACTAAAGAAACTAGGTGTACAGGAAAAAGAATTCGCAAAGGTATGTGTGTGTTTCGAGAATTGAATGGATACACGATAAAGTGTTTGTTATGAGAATTCATAAATGACTTTAAGTTTAAGTTCGCGGTGGTGACAATGGGAAAGCCGCAGTTCATAAATGACGAAACGGACTACTTTATAAATCTGGCAGATTTCCGAACCAGCCCGACCCAAAGTGAGTCCAGCGAAAAGTCAAGATTTCCGAAGCAAATAAATGAATTGTCCTGAGAACAAAAATCGCTCAATAAATTTGCATTTTCTTCAGGTACCGCGATGCCGAAGCCCTGGCTGGGTTTGGATCACGTAAACAAAGCGCCGAAGCGTCCAAGAATCAACTACCTCGAAAAGGCCATTAAGATATACAACTAAAAGAAAAAAAACCCAAACAAAAAGAAGATGAAAGTTTGAGAAAAGGAGAGAGGGAGAAAAAAAGCGCAAAAGAGGGAGGTAAACTGTTTTTCATTGTTTTTCGAAGCGGAGGTCGGGAAAGTAATGGCGAACGAGGCAGCAAGATAAAATAATAAAAATCCCGGAAGAGAACTTGTGACCGATTAATCCGCCACTCTCGATATATGTCTAGTAGAGCTCGGGCCAATTTAATCCCTTTTCCATTGACATTGGAAAAACAAAAAACAAAAAAAGAAAGAAATTGCATTGAAAAAATTCCTTTCGAGCCCCTTTTTTCTTCAATTATTAAACGCGCGCTCAGGCTAGTAGCGATTTTCAAGCGAGAACGATTAAAATATGGTACGCAATCATGTCTCTTTTGTTATTTTCTTCTTTTTGCAAAAAAAAAAAACAAAAAAACAAAAAAANACAAAAAAACAAAAAAAAAAAAAGAAAACATCGCATAAACTATGGAAAGAGAATAAAAAATTAAACGCTGAGGTAACAATGCATCCGGGAATCAAGAGAAGGATATACACTCACACAAAGACACGTACACAAACACAGAAATTGTTTAAGTTATAACTGTATGATATTAACAATAAAATAGATAACATTCAGCGACTCGCTGTGGGAACGTTTTCATGTTGAGGCGTTTACGTATATAAATACGGCCGTTTTAAAGTTTGACACGCGAATACCGTGAGCCCTTTTCTCGTCAACGCCAAAATACCAAACAACCAGCTCGTTTCGATAATTGCATATTACGATGATTATTGCAACGACGCGGTTTTTGTATCTCGCTCGCGAATGAGATTTTCACTCGTTCGCTCGCTCGCTTTCGCTTGGCTCCTGCTATATTTTATTTCCATTCCTTTTTCACTTGTAAATTAAACGAGTTATGTAACGCGACGATTAACGCCCTGATATGAAAAACTAATTACGAAATACACGAGAAAATTGTTGGGAGCGAATGTTTTTGTCACAGCCTCTGTGTGGCCTCGGAAAATCGTTCCCCGTTGGTAAGAAATATCCGCATTTTTTTTTCTCTTCAGATTATTGTCGAAAATTTTTGTTTCTCGGATTTTTATTATGCATTTATACCGAAATTTCTTCTGCGACCCGGTTTTCACGAAAAATACAACGCGCAATTTTGTGCTCCGTCCAAAACATTGAGGGGAAAAATCTACAATTGTTGGGTCTTTCACGTTTTATCATTTTTTTTTTCTTTCTGTTTCTTTCTATTGTTACTCGCCCAACTATGTTGTTCGACGATTCCAACTGGGAGAAGATAATGCATATTTGGCTGCTCTTGAAAATATAACATTAAAATAGATACCAACGATTTGTTGTTGATCGGCGTATCCTTCGCGACTCGACGCATCGAATAAATATTTCTATTCGAAGAGAAACGTGAGGGAAAAAAATTGAAGACTCGAATTAGAATAAATAGTGAAATTTCATTTTCGGGCCACAAATTGCTCGTGGAAAAATTCTTGCAGTCATAAGGGCGTTCAGTTTCGATACGAAACTGTGGAAAATTGATGAATCTCGTAATGTGAGACGAATGTGTAATCCCCTGGATAGAAGATACGCTTTGACCTCTCGGGGAATGTTATCGCTAGATTTTTTGCTCCCCAGGGGGCTGACGAGTCGTTGAACGTTTCGTTGGTAAAAGAAAAGATTTCTATCGCGTTTTGTTTACGAGAAGAGTTTATTTCGCTCAGCAGGAAAATTTTGTTCGTTCGCGAACCGACAGATCGATTAAACGTAATTTCTTGGGATAACGAGTTTTTTTTCTTCTCTTTACCGAACGCGATACGTTTACACGTAGACCTATAGATATATATGTATGTACTCGGACGACGTACGTTGCATTGGTTGCATGGTAACACGAGAAAGTAATCGATCTCGTGGAATGGCCCAGCTGTGGAGTCGCTATACTTTAGAGTTTTCGACCAAGCGTCATTGCGTTCGGTTGATTTTCAATCCGTCAGCACCTGCAGAAGCTTTTTTCAGAAAAATCATCCGCACGACTCTGGCGTGTAGGTTATCGTCGCAATAATTACATCGCAACAGTGCGCAGGTGCGGATTTTGTCTATTAGTATTTCGTGAGAAGAACACAATAAACCTCAAGCTTTGGTAAGTATTATTGCAAAACGTCAGTTTTAAAGAAATCCAATATTATTATTATCATTGTTTTTCTTATCAGTATGGCACAAATTGCTTAATCCCATTTCGTCAATAAATGCAAGTGCCAAGTCGAAAGAAAAGTGAAAGGCCGCGCGCATACCGGTTCCCCCCTCCCGTCCTTTCCATTCTCACGCAAATTTTCTTCTTTTCTTTCTATTTCCTTGATTCTTTATGGTCTTTGCGAGCGGAAATTCACTTTCCCGCCTCAATTTGAACGATCGCAAAGTTATGCAATCGCTTTTTTCTGCCCCGTTGTTTTATTCACGCGAGCCCAGCTGTTTCAATAGGATGTGATCCGCTTTTCGATGGTTGCATAAAGTGTTGTGCGTACTGTTTATGGAAAAATATCAATCCGTAGTTTTGTTGCGTCGTCGATATATATAGTGGCGTGGACAAAATGGCGCGTCGATTGTTGAATTTGAATTCACGAAAGATCGGATTGGTTGAAAAGTTTTTGATCGGCCGGTACGAGTCGGCGAACCGTCTTGCCGAACGCATTTCCCTCCAAAATGGTGCTCAATCGTCAAGGAACTTTGGCACGACGACTTGTTGCCGCACGCAAAATGTGAGTTGACAATTTTTTTTTTTTCAACTTTTGCATTCAAAGTCCTCGTACGCGTTTTCGTTTCTTGTGAAATAATTCCGACTCGCTCGCGCTCGGAATTGCCACTGTTTTTCCATCTTTTGCATATCGTGAATATAAATACGCGCGCCACGTGCATGTGTCCTCGTGCAATTATGACGCGAAAACTATTGTGCCACGCTGACAAAAATATTGTGTACATTCTGCGAAAAAATTGGTAAACGCGCTCATGTGTCAAAAGCTTCGATAAGCCTGGGATCGCGTAATTCGAAATATACGTCAATTAATCGTTGCACCATGTGGGGTTATCAGCCGATACGCGACCCCTTCGAACGCGATGAAATTTTTCAACATTTCGAACCGCCTCACGCGTACAAATATTCATTCCATAAATAAGTCTCATTGGATCGTGTCGAGATCATTCGATATTTAAAACTCGAACACTTGAAATTCTCGTAAGTAATTACCTCGTTAATTGGGCATCGAAATGACGAAGAATATCACAAAAAAACTGCGAAAATATTTTTTTTTTTCGTTAAAACAATTACTCAAGTTGTGTTTTATGTTGAAACCCAAAAAAATAGAAAATGGCCGGTATGATGTATGAAAATCTGTGGGAAAGCGATCCGGAGCTTTTTGCATTGATGAAGAAAGAAAAGAAAAGACAGGAATGCGGCCTTGAAATGATTGCCAGTGAAAATTTCACGTCGCTGAGCGTACTGCAGTGCCTGAGCTCGTGTCTCCACAACAAATACAGCGAAGGAGTTCCCGGCGAGAGGTAAAAAGCAAAAACTTGATCATGCAAAGACAAAAGAATTCACATAATTGTTGGATTAATCTTGAACTGTCATTTGTTGGAAAGATATTACGGTGGGAACGAGTTTATTGACGAAATTGAAATCATGGCCCAAAAACGAGCTCTGGAGGCTTTTAATCTGGATCCTCAAGAATGGGGATGCAACGTTCAACCTTATTCGGGAAGTCCTGCAAATTTTGCCGTCTACACGGGCCTCATTGAACCTCACGGCAGAATAATGGGGCTGGACCTTCCGGACGGTGGCCACTTGACTCACGGTAAGTGGAAGAGTCCTTTGAACAGATACCGGGTCATTTTGACCCGGAGAGTTTTCTGTCACTCGTTTGTTTGACATTTAATTGTCGTTTTTGTTGAATAAAAAATTTCTGGCCAAAAATCTTGGGTCAGATTGACCCGGAAAGCGAAAAGAGCGAAATTGAGCGCGCGTTTGATTTTTTGCAGGTTTCTTTACGGCCACGAAGAAAATATCGGCAACGTCGTTGTTCTTTGAATCGTTGCCTTACAAAGTGGACGTGTCAACGGGTTTGATAGATTACGATAAATTGTCGGAGCAAGCAAAGTTGTTCAAGCCGAAAATCATAATCGCAGGAATCTCGTGTTACAGTAGATGTTTGGATTACAAGCGTTTCCGTGAGATTGCGGACGAGAACGGAGCGTATTTGTTTAGCGACATGGCTCACATATCGGGATTGGTTGCTGCGGGAGTTATTCCGAGTCCGTTCGAGTACAGCGACGTCGTATCGACCACGACGCACAAAACGTTGCGAGGTCCTCGAGCCGGCGTTATTTTCTTTCGCAAGGGCGTGAGGAAAATCGGAAAAAACGGAGAGAAAATAATGTACGACATTGAGACGAGAATCAATCAAGCTGTTTTCCCGGGGCTCCAGGGTGGACCGCACAACCACGCGATTGCCGGAATCGCAACGGCCATGAAACAAGCGAAAAGCCAAGAATTCATCGATTATCAAAAACAAGTTGTCGCGAATGCACAAAAATTGTGCAAAGGCTTGCAGGAACGGGGCTACAAAATTTCTACCGACGGTACGGACGTGCATTTGGTGCTCGTGGACCTCCGCAACACCGGGATCACCGGATCCAAAGCCGAACGCATTCTCGAGGACATTTCGATCGCTTGTAACAAAAATACCGTGCCCGGAGACAAAAGCGCTCTCAATCCGAGCGGCATAAGGCTCGGAACCCCGGCGTTGACGACGCGTGGTCTACGGGAGAAAGATATCGAACGAGTGGTCGATTTCATTCATCGTGGCTTGCTCCTGTCCAAGGAAGTCACTTCCAAATCAGGCCCCAAGCTCGTAGAGTATAAAAAAGTCCTCGACAACGACGAGGAGATTCGAGGCAAAGTCGCTGCCCTCCGAGGCGAGGTGGAAGCGTTTTCCAAACAGTTTAAACTCCCGGGACTCGGGGAATACTGAACATTTTGATTTTTGGAGAAAATATCAAGTTTGCAACGTTGAGATTTAACGAAAAATACCTTTTCTTTTCATTTTTCATTTAATCTGAATTCTTGCCACTTTTCCTGCTCATTTTCTATCAAGATCCCAACAATATCTCGTTTCGCATCGGCCTGACTGAATATTTTCGGGGAAAAAACCGAATTTCGTTGCTTTTCAACGATGCAAACTTGAGCGCACGACAGAGAAAATCTATTTTGCAAATTTTTGGTGCACACATCGACAGTTACTATTTTGACAAGACGAATTGTTCAGTTTTCGATTTTTTTTTTGTTTCAAAGTGCTTCCACCTTTACGGTCTGTAAACTTTGAATAATTAATTTTTACCTTACTATAATAAATTGTATTTTTGTACATTATTTTGTTCCTCCCCCATTCCTCCATAAGATTCCCATAGACTTGTCATTCACGCTTTTATTTTAAATCTTGGTATCTCGTTTCGTCGGGTCAATATTCATTGCTGGATAAATAAATACATTCGTTTTGTTTTAACAAATTGCGAATAAAACGAGAGCCGGAAAACTGCGAATTTTTTTTTTTTGCGCTTTTCCGTGACCGCGAAACGAATACGCACGTTCATTTCTCCCGTTTCTGCTTTAATATTTAGCCTTATATAAAATAAATCGAGGCTTTCTCATTTGTGTTACTCCCGTCGTTCTACGCAGCAATTAGTTAATGCCGTAAATATCGTTACTTTAGTGTTTTTCTATATTTTCATCGACTCGGAATTAAGGGGCAGAATTTAGAGCCCGCAGGATCGATGCGTTTCCCATAATTTACATAATTTGACGTTTTATTTTTGTCACGAGTCGCAAGAAGAGAGAGAAACGATTAAATTTTACGAGTTGTTGTTTCTCGCGCACATCGAATTGTTGATTGATCGAGAATTTAGCTAATTAACTCGAGGGGCTTCGAGGCGGACGATATTCACGAAAAACACGTCATCCATTAGACAAACTCATCAGCCAGCACGTTAATTTGTATAAACATAAATACACGCAGAATATATACACACACATATAATATGTATATGCGTTTATATAAATATATACAGGTTTTCCTGGATTCGGTAGGTAGTGACATTAATTTTCAACGTTTAATCTCGAATTTGTTAATTATTTGAATTAATGTGGGAGAAATAAATGAGTTTATCAATTTAGTCGATTCGAGTGTCGGAAATGTGGAGATCCGTAATATTAATATGTGAAAAGAAATGGAAAGAAAATGGGATTTTAATTAGCCACGCGAGCCACGCTTTGTCGTGGCGAATTTTTTTCATTTCTCCGTTATTCTAGTGTCCCTGAGGATGTTCGCAACTTTTCATTTCTTTTCGTTTCTCTCGCGGCCTATTTGAATATTCTCAAATAAGTATTTCGTTCGTTTGCTTGTTTGCTTCGTCTCGCAGCTGCTGATCGCTCAGTCGAGATCGTGCATCGTTTGGGAGGTCGATGCTCTGCTCCCGTGACGTCGCGTTTCGCCGTCCGAATCTTCCTCGTCCTCCGAATCCTCCTCCACCAAACCAGTCAAAAACGACTGCAGTATCGAACCGAGGAATCCATGATTGTTCGGACGCGGGGGCGGCACTTTGAAAAATATTTGACCTATCTTGTCCAGGTATGTTCGATATATCGGATCTCTGTTTATACTCAATTGATACTGCTCGCAGAGTACCGTGAATACCGCGAGCTTACCCCTGCCAGAGTAAAAAGCCGAAAATTAAATCGTTTTAACTGAAATTCTTGCGTTTTGAGCAGAATTTTTTATTCTGGACAATTAAGGACGACGTATGCAACATTTTACACAAAGAAAATAGTAACTTCTAACAGCTCGTCCAATTTTAAGATATTTCGGCATCGGGAAGCCGAGATATTTATTTATAAAAATCACAATTTTTGGTAGTGTTAAAAGCTGCAATTTTCAACATTTAATATTTCGATTTCTAAATGGTGAAGCCTCTTAAAACTTTGCATACACTTTTGTGTAGCATCGAAGAAATTTTATTTAGTTTTTTAAAAAAATCGATGGTTAAATTTTGTCGAAATTTTGTTAATCATCGAAAAAATACAAATTGCCTCGGAAAATTTTGGATTCGGAGTGCGTTGTTCTTTAGTCAATTCGTCACAACTCTTCAAAATCAACTTGGGCTCGGAAATCATTTTTTATGTAAGAAAAATTGAACAGAAAAATTTATATTCGAGCGTCGCGATACAACGTCCTTAATACGAATTATCAGACGATAGATACTCACGTTTCAATGGTTTTCAGTAAAAAGAATAGAAAATTCAGCAATGGGAATAAATATGGCGGGCCGTTGTTTATTTTAGGGTGCCCAGAGGTGTAAGAGTCAAAAACCTCTTGGGCAGATACTTTATCCTGCAAACACAAGTATCTGCAAAGAAATAAAAATTAATTGCAATCGTCGTGTTTCAATGGAATTGATGTTTGAATTCGTATTTTCTGAACTCACTCTAAAACGGCTTGGGCTATGAAAAGATCTATTTCGTTGGAATAGCCTCGTTGCTGGTGAAGTTCCACGAGCATTTCTGCGCAACGGGAACCGTCTTTGCTATAGAGAAAGTGCTGTTTGGCCGACGTGTAATTTTTCTCTGAAAACATTGAACAAGTCGTTGCAACGAACGTGTTAATTTTTGGTGAGGAAAGTTTCGTTTTGAACAAAGCTCATACCTCTCCAAAAAACTTGCGCTATTTTTTTGTGCAAGTCGGGATGTCCCCACTTGTGATTTGCTCCTTTGGCGCTCCATTTGAGAGCTTTGTGAAGGAATGTTTCTCTCTCCGGTGTGGCGGCTTTCATAATACTGAATAAAACAGCTATTTGCTCAAAGACATTTTCGTGCGGCGTTGTTGCCGATTTGTTTAAAACGTCGACGTACAAGATTCCTAGGTCGGCGCCACTGACGTGCTAGAATTTTGATTTTGGGAGTGATTTTTGAGGGTCGATCTTTGGACGAGATTTTATGTTGGAAAACTCGAGGACGACGCACCTGATCGCGTTCGAGCAGCAGCCTCGAGCCGCTGGACAGCAATTCCTTCAAATTTGCATAATCTTTTTGTCCGAGAAGCCTGATTCACCAGGAAAAGGAAAATTGTTTATTTTTCGTAGTAAAAAAAGGTTAGAACGCGACGTCGAGAGAAATTTCATGATTGGGGAAAATTGTCGGACGGATTTTTGTTGTTTTTCGATGTGATGGAAACTTGGGATTTGTAGGTTAGGGACGTTTCGAGAAAAGAAGGATTTACGCAGTCGGAGTTGTCGGAGTAAGATTGAAAAATAGATTCTCACCTGAAATACAAAGTTCTGTACATTTGATGAGCCTCATAATAATTTCCAGAATTGAGGGAGGTTTTCAATTTCTCTAAAACCCTACTGACACCCTGATTGTATCGCGATGCCATGGTTATCACCATATACGCCGAATATGATTATTAAAATATAAAATAAAAAAGGTAAATATAAAGGAGAGAAAGTTTAAATCGTTGTGTAGCCAAGAATCGTGATTATTGTGAGTAACACGCGCCGGAATTATAAATATACATGTGACTCGACGTATTTTTCGAGCGTTATGGAAATCGCGCAGAAAAAAACAAGATTCAATTGTCCGGCTGAGCGAAAAGCGCGAGAAGCCAATCGTCTTATGGGATTTAATGAAAAAGTTGTTGCAATTTTTCGTGTCCCCCCCACAATATGCTGAAGAAATATCTACTACATCGATTGATCGGTTCACTCGGTTCCACCAGAGAACAGAGATTTACATGGAACAACAGGGCCCATGCTAAGTTTTGGCACAGAAAAGGTAGTTCCATTTCNAGAGAAAGTTTAAATCGTTGTGTAGCCAAGAATCGTGATTATTGTGAGTAACACGCGCCGGAATTATAAATATACATGTGACTCGACGTATTTTTCGAGCGTTATGGAAATCGCGCAGAAAAAAACAAGATTCAATTGTCCGGCTGAGCGAAAAGCGCGAGAAGCCAATCGTCTTATGGGATTTAATGAAAAAGTTGTTGCAATTTTTCGTGTCCCCCCCACAATATGCTGAAGAAATATCTACTACATCGATTGATCGGTTCACTCGGTTCCACTAATCATGAGAATTCCCCGAGCTCCGAAACATTTTGCTGCTTTTGCGATTGTGTGTGGGTAACGACGGTGGCGTCATCACGAATTACAATATTCTTACCTATTTTCATTTATCGACTGTCGGTAACACGAATCTTTGCGAAAACCGGCGACAGAGAGAAAAATCTTAATAAACGCAGTTTACAGATATAGAACATGGAATATATATATTTTACGGCGTGGGAAAAAGAATTTCTCCATCGGCAGCTAATCAATGCGTGTGCGAGTCAGCGATAACCTAAAATCTCGATATCTACGTCGCGATTGCAATGCACGATGACCCGGAAAGACTATATATATAGAAAGAAGTAGAAACAGACAGATTGCATACGCGGGTTGACAATATTAGCCTCGTGAACGACGAAGAACTGAAGCGGAAGGGCTCCGCAGCGATAATCATGCAGTGTTCCAGTTCAAATCTCCCCTCGAGCTAAAAAAAATTAAATTTTCTCAATATCCCGCGGGTCATTTTTACGATTCTTGCGGAATAGACATATAGTAGTCGAAGAAAACTCGGGTTGATCGAAAAACATGTTCCAATTCTTATTTCCGGAGTTTTACGAGCGTATAAGAGCCGCACGCGTCTTTGTATCGGAGAAAAGTTGATTTTTTCATAAAACGCATTGACAAGCAGTCAGCGATGTGATTCAACATTGCAAAGAGCAAATATAATCGTTCAAGGTCTTTTCTACATCGCATTCAATACGAATTCGTATTTTGATCGATTCGATGGATATAAAATCACGATTAGTATAGCACAATTATCAGTTTGTGTCATTCGCGGTTGGAACGACGAGGCTCGTTTATTTACCATTTGTTTTTAAATCCCGAACGATGTCGAGGCAATTCTTAATTATTTTGGGTCTCTCTTTGGCTGTTCAGTTGTTTGGGTCAGAGGCTAAAAATTTGAGAGAACGCGGAAGCGACGATTACGAAAATATTATTCATAAAAGGTCCTCGCGACAAATCGCCCCTGGTAAGTAATCTGGAAAGCATTGTCTGCTTCCGCAACACCTGCTGCGTAACAAATAAAAACGTCGTAGTGATTTTTGGCCGGAAAAAGGTACAAAATGGTGCGGCAACGGTGACAAAGCTGCGAATGACAAGGATCTCGGATATTTTCGCGAAACTGACAAGTGTTGTCGCGAACACGACAAATGTCCGATGAATATGAACGGAAAAGAACGGAAGTACGGACTCGACAATCCGGATATGTTTACGCGCTCGCATTGCGACTGTGACAAAAAGTTTTACGAATGTCTGACTGACGCGCCATCTAGATTCAGTCGTACCATTGGAGAAGTATACTTCAATTTCCTTGGAAAAAAATGCTTTCGCGAAAAACCTTGTCCAGCCGGCGAGTAAGTGACATTTTTTTTTATTCTCGTCTCTTTATTACGAATAATTCCGTTACGAAAGAGTTGTCGATGCTTCTTGTTCTCATTTTCGTGCCAAAAGGACGACGTGCGAAAAATCGTACGAATGGGTCGACGGTACCGCATGGTTGCCCACCCTGGCCGAGCTCCGAAAAATGTACCAAATGGTTTCGATTTTAATACCGGAGCTCGAGATCGATCCCTTCGAGGATTATATCATCGGAACCGACATCGGCGATGCTTCTAATCACACAAAATCTCCGTCGACTGTCCTCCGATCTTAAATGAATAAAAACTCGTGTTTTCTCCATTTTTTTTCGTATTTCAATAAATTTTCGTACGAAATGCAGTTTTCAGGTTATTAACGCGTGTGTCCCTCGGAAAAAATGCTCGTCGTGTATTTTCATGTAAAATAAAAATAAGTCAGAATATTTTGAAAAAAATTCTTTCCTGGTTCGCGTAAACAATATGCCGACATATTTAGAGACATTTGTACAGGTGGAAACAGCCGTTGTTACGATTCCATGGATATAACCTCTAATTTTTTCCTCTTTCGTATATTTAGACCGCGAGCACGAAGATAAGTCACGAAATGACGTCGATCGCCGAAGTAGAGAGACTTGAAATACAAAATGCGAAGGATTCGATTGGCTTTTTGGAAAAATGGATCGCGAATTATATTTTCAATAATATTCGTTTATTTTTTTTATCGCTCCGTTTTTTTCCCTCCATTCGCGTTAGAAAAGCTTTTGATTGGGAATCTATTGACTCGCGTATTCCGCACGGGCCTATGGGTTTCGATCTAGAGGAAAAAAAATAGAATTCCCGAATAATTTCAGAATTTTATTCGAATCAAAAAAACGCGTGGGCTCGTTCGAACTTTTGGGTGGAAACTTTTCGTCGATAATGCAATTACGTATCACCTGTGGTAATAGTTTTGAGTTTTTTTTGTAATTTTTACCATTAGAATGCCGTGAGGTGGGAAAATATGAAGAATTTTGATCCAGCGATTGAGAAGTTGGAATCGAAAGACTCAGTTCGCGGCGTCCGACCAGCAGGTGGTGTGTGTCCGCGTCTCTGTATATACACAAGGCCGCGACTACGTGAATTGGATTTGTTTACACTCTACGAAGTGTTTTTCGCGATTATTTTTGCCTTCGGAAGAAAAAGTCTAACGAGCGTGAATCATGTCAAAGTTTTTTTTGTGTTTCTCGGCTTTTCTCTTCGTATGTCGTGCACAATGGGCCGGACTAGGAACCGATCCAAAAATTTCGTTGTGGGATAAAACTCCGAGCAAATTTCCTATAAGATTTCTCTTTCCTGGTGAGTTACGCGAACTCGCAACTTTTTTTCTTCAATCAACTTGGGCTCGGGAACTATTTTTTATGTAAAAAAAAGTGAAAACAAAAATTTAGATTGATTGTCAATATTCGTATACAAAAAGGAACGAATTGGTGCGGAGACGGGGACAGAGCAACGCATTTCGAGGATCTCGGATATTTCAGGGACAGTGACATTTGCTGTCGGGGGCACGATTTATGTCCTCAAAAAATTTACGGACTCTCGGAAAATTATGGGCTCCGAAATAACGATCCCTTCACGCGTTCTCATTGCGACTGCGACAAAGCGTTTTACGATTGTCTCATGAACAAGTCCACCTTCCTTAATCGCTTAATAGTCAAGTTGTATTTTTTTATCATTCCCGATCAATGTTTCCGCAAGAAGGAATCCCCCGACGGAACAACGTAAGTTAAAATCAAAATCTACATCCGAAACGCAAAATTTGTCAATTTGCAAAAAAAAAAAAATCGTCAAAAACGTCGAATCTTTTAATTGGATTTTTCTCCTTTTTCCGCAGGAACGGCAAAGACGTGTACGAGTGGGTCGACACGACGGAATTCATGTCAATACACGAGGAACTATATGCAATTTGTAAATTGGACATAAAGGGAGCGTTGGGGCTTTGACCGACGCGTAAGACTTTGAGGAACTGTACGCGACGATGCGCTTAAAAAAATAAATAAATAAAAATCCAAACTCCAGAAGCAGGAATTTTTTTTTAAGGTTTTCGATCCAGAAACACTTGTACAAACTGTAGTTTCTTCTCGATCCTAAATGTCGGACACAAATACCGGAAAAACGTTTTTCGTGATCGAGTGCAGTCGAGGAATCATTTGATTCTATTTTTTAAATTATTATTTAGTCGAGAATCAAGTTTTTTCAACGTCCCTTTAAAAATGAAACGAATAAATGAATTTTCTTTCTCTAAATTCGTAAGATTCAAGGAGCAGGACGAAAAGGACCCACACAATCCTAAATATTGGACGCAAATACCGGAGAAACGTTTTTCGTGATCAAGAGCAGTCGAGAAATCATTTGATTCTATTTTTTAAATTATTATTTAGTCGAGAATCAAGTTTTTTCAACGTCCCTTTAAAAATAAAACGAATAAATGAATTTTCTTTCTCAAAATTCGTAAGATTCAAGGAGCAGGACGAAAAGGACCCACATATTTCTAAATGCTAGGCGCAAATACCAGAGAAACGTTTTTCGTGGTCGAGAGCAGTCGAGGAATCATTTGATTCTATTTTTTAAATTATTATTTAATCGAGAATCAAGTTTTTTTAACGTTCTTTTAAAAATGAAACAAATAAATGAATTTTCTATCTGCAAAATCGTAAGATTCAAGGAGCAGGACGAAAAGGACCCACAAAATTCGTGGCGCCTCCGAAAAATCATGATCCCCGAAGGGATATTATGTTATTTAACATTTTTAATTTGCAATGGAGGGATAATGAGGTCGAGGCGAAAAAAAAACCATTTCCCGAGTATCAATCAGATATTTAACGCTCGATTCGTCATTATCCGGGGAGTATAGTGTGTATGATTGTTGCCAGCAGTAACCGGAGTAAAAGCTTTACCATACACCCTTGAAAACTTGACACTGGAAATGTGCACGAGAATTCTGCATCATCGAAGCTTATCAT
>JBAJMU010000009.1:11772084-11828574 GCA_037952995.1 Hyposoter didymator | reverse complement strand
GGGCAGGGGAGGGGGGGGGAAGGGTTGGTTGGAAAGAAAAATAAAAGGTGGATTGCTGCGCCGACGCGAGGTAATGTCCCGGGGGTGGGAAAGTGGCGAGGGAATGAGGGTAGAAAGCGCGCGCGACGTGAGGTCAGAGGTTGCGACGCTGCGGTGTCGCGTGTATCGAGCCGCACCAAAGCGACATTGTTTATTAACGAATTTTTATTTCTCGGAAACTCGACACGAGGATCGGCCGATAGCGAAACGGGAATGAATGATTAAAAGTAAAAAAAACTTTTCTTTATTTTTTTTCCGGAGCAAAAAACTGAAATAATCGTTAAGAATAAAAAAATGTGCTCGAAAAAATGTTTGTGCGGAAAATATTCATTTCGAATCTCGTGCTCTTTGTCTGTCCCGATCGATAGAAAAACTTTGATCACACTCGGTTGACATTATTTTTGCCTCGCTGCAAGTTTATGCGTGCAATGTTCTCCTCGCGAAATCGTCGAGCCTTCAGCATGCATTTGTGACCGTAGCAAATGTGTGCGCCGTCGTCGCGATACGAAGGTGTGCAGAACGTTTGCCGCTTTTTTATAACTTTACCGCGCGCCAATGCATTTTCGATGCACTTTTCGACCAATGGCCTTCGGAGAGTCTTCACTTTCGTTGCAACACCCTTGGCCAATGATCTTTCATCCACAGAACAAATTTCAAGGTTCGTTTCTCCTTCATCAACAATTTATTTACTTTTATTTAAATAACAACGACGCTCAACATTCGTAATGACATTTTTCTTCGTCACATTTAGCGTTTTTTTGTATTTGACGCAAAATTTAGAAAATTCATGAAAATTCATTAACTTTGTCATGCAAATGTGATGCAAAAATGAAAAGGTGCATGCATAAATGTATATAATACAAATTGAGGTAAAATATAAATATATCATAATAAAAATCGAAGGAATTTTGTAAATGTTAAATAATCTTATCATTATAAAATTAAATTTCAAAAATATTGTTAAAAATTCATTTAAATTAATTATTTTAATTCTATTTTTAATTTTTATATTTACAATTGAAATTTTATTTATTAATAACCAAGATTCTTGACATTTAAATATTAATTTAATTGATAGGAATGGAAGAGTACTGGGAGAAAACAGACTTGAGAGGGGAGTTGAAAGAAACATGGGCGAGGATGAGATGTGGAAACTTGGGAAGGGAGAAAGCTAAAGGATTCAGAGAAAGCAAATGCAGGATGTGCGGAGAAGAGGAGGAAAATTTGGCTCACATTTGCAAATGTATAGAGATAAGGAACGTACTGGCGGAAGAGGTGGTAGGTGGTCTGGCAGAATGGTTAGGAACAAATGAAACTGAAGAGATAGGAAATAAGATTAACAGCGCATTAAGAGGAGAGCCAGTGGAAGAGCTGTGCGGGTATGTAAGGGCGTATGAGTGGACGATGAGGAAAAGAAATGTACAAAAAGAGTGAGTGAGAATGGTAGATTGTAGTGAAATAAATATGTGACTGGGGAAAACTATGAAAAAATTGTAGGGGGGGAACTGTGTAAAAGCCCGCAAGGGCATACCTTGGAAATAAATACTATACTATACTATTAATTTAATTGAAGAACCAACAATTTTTAAAAATTATTAATTTAATTTCAAGAATCTTGGTTATTAAAAAATAAAATTACATTTTCAAATATAAAAATTAAAAAACATAATTAAAATGATTAATTTAAACAAATTTTCAATAATATTCAAAAAATTAAATTTTATTAATGAATTATTTTTTAATTTGTAAAAATTACTATTAAACGACTAGATATTATTGATAAAGGTGAATGATCAAATCGATTGATCCCTTTTGGTAGTGTGGACTCTTGTCAACAAGGCATTTACCCTTTCAGCGTGTAAATTACTAACGTGTAGCGTATGTAATCCTTCCGATAGCGCTTGTCATATAGAAGCTTGTGCGTAGCCTATCGCTGACTCACCACCGGCAGGTTTCTATGCAAGTGCAATTGCATACTGCCAGGCGCTGCTATCGCGATAATGCCTGGGCCAAGCGGCACGGTGTGCAGTGTATCGTACGCTCGATCGTCACACAGATCGGATCGAATAGATGCTCGGGTATTGAAAAGATTACAGGAGAGTACATGCAAGTTTTTCCAAACAGGAAAAATGATTCTGAAATATTTTCGAAAAAAATTGACTTCTCGATGTCGATAGGAAAATAAATGAAAATTCTTCCAGCTCGAGAAAAATTTCTCCATGGCTTTTGTAGGGAATTTCCTGCTCTACGAAATAGGTAAGAACTATTTTTTTTGTATCTTTGACCGTTCTCAAGAAATTTGGCAAAAACAACAAATCGAATTTTTAAATGAATTGTATCTCGATAAATATTAACAATAGAGAAAAAAGTTCCGAACAAAAGTGATAGAGAATGATGTTATCTACAAAAAAGATCCCTTTCATTTTTATCGTACGACGTACAGTATGCGAGATATCGGTAAAAATGTGTTTTTCAAAATGGCGGCTAACGCTCCGCTCGCACAGTTGAAAAATCAATTGTAAGGATTTTTTTTGGAGAGAGTATTCTTGACGGTAAAATTCCCAGACTATTGGAGCAATTCCGTTTGTGCGAAGAGTTAATTCGCGTCGATCGAGCTCGACGATTGAATACACTGCAGCACTGCGGGTAGCATTCTTCTCAACTTTTGTACATTCATACACACACGGCCGTATGTTGCCTACGAGAATAGCATTTGTCCGGTGGAGTGTAAAAGCCGATATAAAATTGCTAAAACGATAGCGGCCGAATTCCTTTTATTTTTTAATTAAAAATGAAACGTTAGCGATGCGTCTATTCGGTCCAATCAATCAGTGCAAAAAAAAAAATAAGTACTGCGGAGAATAAAATTGTACGAGCCTCGATATGTGGTGGAATTTTCGTCCGACAGTTTTGTCGATAAAATGTACAACGTGGTTACCCGAAAGTGTGCCACACATTCGGTCGACACGATGGGTCGTCGCGATGTTTTTTCAAAAGCGCTCCGCACGAAAAAATCATTTTTTTTTTTTTCTTCAAAAAATTAAAACTGTTTGTCGATTTTTTTTTCTTCATTAGTCAAACGCAATTTCGTAACTGCGATTGCGTTTCTTCGAGCAATGAATCTTTCGGTGTGTTTGCTTTGCGAGGACATCGCACATGGCGCGTTACGCAATAAGCGCGCGCGGGGATGCGAGTGTGCGGATTGTGATAATTCTGTTGAATAGTTATTATTACCAGTCGACGAGAGTTTGATCGTCCGATAAGTAAATTCTCGCGTAACTTGAGATTTAAATTTTATGCAAAAAAACATGTGCGTATGGTCTGTCCTCGTTAGATACGAACTGTGGATAAAAAAACGCTGCGAATTGAAAGTTGCTAATTGCTTCCTCAAAACTTGGCACGTTTTTCATGAAATTTCACTCATTTATCGATTTTTTAATGTTTTGCGACATTTCGAGTACGCTGACATTGAAAAATGGGGGAAAAAAATTTTCACCGTCTCGGAAATGATTCTCACACGTGGCAATGCTCAGCGATCATCGTTAATAATTTCAGGACGACTCTTAAAAAAATAAAGTGGAAAAAAAATTAATTTAGTGGCAAAAAACGTTTTTGTGGAAAGTTGAACGGAGTCACGAAAATAAAAGACAATGCAGCGTCTTAATTAATAGATTGTTGTTCATCGGCATGGGAAATGGGTTTGGGAATCAAGAGAAAATTAGTTTGAACCTCGATAATGATAATAACATTAAAGTTTGGTATGTAGTCGCGGTAATAAGTAAAGAGCGATGGGATAGGCGTGTGGGAGAACAATGTAAATTGGTGATAGACGCGAATACTCGGGGGGCGCGGATGTCTATATATTCGGAGTTACGCGATTCATCGAGTAAATGCGGAAACTGAATTTCTACTTGACAATCAGCCATCTCCAATTGGAATTAGCATGATTTCCGTTACGCTCGAGCGTATATAATGCCCTTTCGGTTCGTTCATCATAGAGATAGTCTCTCAAATGGCAGCCACACGCGAATCATTCGCCAATTCATCAGGCTCGGATTCGCACGCACACGTTAATTCGATTTGCCAATAAATTCGGATCAGCGGAACGAATGTTTTTCAATTAATGAATTTCCAATGAATTTGTTCAACGCAGATTCGAGAATTATCGAAAAATACTCGATTCAAAAAATCGAAATGATTAAAACAATTATTATTATTTATAAATCATTTAATAAATAATTTGATAAATCATTTAATAAATAATTTCATAAATAATTTCATAAATAATTTAATAAATAATTTAATGAATAATGTAATAAATAATTTAATAAACAATTTAATAAATAATTTAATAAATAATTTAATAAATAATTTAATAAATAAATTTGATAAATAATGAAAAATCCAAAAAATGGCGTGCCTTTTATTTAGAGTAAAAATCCCCATAAACAAAAATTGAAAATAGTCGTAGAAGGGAGACGGTGCGAGTTTGGCGTCAAATATCCCATACGTCTGAGAAATTCGAAGCCATAACAGGCGAGTGTGAGTTACCCTCCTCGTTGTCAATAATATGCTGTGAGAAACTTCGGGAGTACGAGCGTGTACCTTCGTTTTTGTTTTTTTGTTCCTTCATGAAAGTGGAGAGCCCCCCGTCCGTATAGGATGGCATACATGACGAATCTCGCCATATACGACCGTGACACTAAATCCTCGCGGACTATATAGCAGTAAAACGATGATTCCTCCGAGTCAGACATCCAAACATAAGAGAACGTTTATATTCGCGTTTATCAAGTATTACGCCTGTAACGTCTTCACAATGAACTTGATTGTTCGAGACAAAAATATAATAACAATGACATGAAATAATTTTTGCGATTTTTATGCAATATTCCAAGTTTTTCAAGACATTTCGCGATTAATTCTATTTGCAAAACTCACTCAATTATCAATGCTCGCGATTAACCAGCGGAACCGAGAAAACGAGAAGAAATGAGAGTTTAACGAGCCAATAAAGTTGTAATTAATGCAAGAGAGAAAAAAAAATGGAAAAAATTACTCTCGAGAGTACAAGTGCGACGGAGATTGGTGCATGAAACTTTTCAAGTGCATTTACAGCCCGTGATGTCACGGCCTGTTTCGTTTCGTCTGACAAAACACGTATCACGAGGCAAAGTCTCCACTTATAAACACGAGACACTGTCCAATGCATTTATGCATGTGGGCGTATGGGGTGCATGGTTTCTGCTTTTTTCCCATACATAAAAAATCCTCACTCTGAATTGCAAAGCCAATCACTTTTCCATTTTATAAATCATTTTTATTATTTGTTAATAATTTTATGAATAATTTATCAATAAATTTTATAAACAATTGCACAAAATTATTTTATGCAGTTTCTACGAAATTTTTTGATCTTATCCTTTCCGGCAGGATTTTTACGATTTTTTGAAAAAATTGTCGTGAAACTATTTTTGCAATGACGTTATGTTTGTCGAAGGAACGAAACGTGCCAAAATCTCGTTAATTTGTATGTAGACGTCACGTTAATGTAGTCAATAATATTTTCCAGTTCACACAGTTTAATTTTATTTACGATGCTCGTACGTAAGATGAATATAAAAGGTCAATGTAATCGATACTGATTAACAATTAATAGTATAAAACTGATATTTAAGCAAAAGGTTAATAGCGCAACTAATAGACAATGACTCTAATGAGCTGTCGTGGTTTTAGAGAATATTCTCCCTTGACGTTTCCCAGACGAATGTGTCGTTCGAGCCCTTTGACCCGAACTCCTCGATCGTCGTCCACTCTTCCCCCGCTCCAGGGCAGAGCCTCGGGCCTCCCGACACGTCCCGAGTTATCGATGTTTATCCCTGGACCTCAAACATCTAGGCTAGCGTCGTTGCCAAGTGCGTTTTCGTGGAATGCCCACTTGACGAGAATATATCGACTTCATTCGGCCATCCTGTATTCGCGACGTCCTCGTCGCTTCTTCTCGTTGATCTGGAAATAAAAGTCCACACAGGGATAATAAAAACCCTTGAGGACATGGCAACAGCCGTAGAGCAACGTTTATCCCGAGGCTTGGGATGATCAGGCCCAACCTCAGAACTCAGCCACTCCACGTCTTTGCCTGGTTTGGTCCCTTCAGCCAGGTGAATTTCACCTGAACCAAAGAACCGAATATTTCAGCACCTCGGATCTATCGATTACAACCAGTTGCCAACAGGTTACGTACTCTTCACCTGTACTGATCTATCGAATACAATCAGCGCTATCAGGTTACGTACTCTTCACCTGTACTAATCAGTCGAATATAATCAGCGCCAACAGGTTACATAATCTTCACCTGTACTGATCTATCGAACACAGTAGTCGTCAACAAGTTACGTTCTCTTCACTTGAATTGACGCACTCACCTGACTATGCTGTGGCGTCGAACACGACCCACGGAGTCAGTTGGTCCACTGCTGCTACCGTCCGTCGTCCTGGCGTCTTCCTGAGATCTCGGAGATCCTCGACCTCGTACCGATCATTAGGCAAGACCGCCCTGACCTTGAACGGGCCCTTAGCCTTGGCGTTCAGCTTACGACTCTCTCCAGTGGCAGGTAGTGCATTGAACCTCAGCATGACAACGTCGCCGACTGCATACTTGGGAGGCCTGAACCGCTTCGCATCGAAGGCTCTCTTCTGTCTCCCCTGCTCCATCGTTACGTTATCCTCAGCCGCCATCCGCATCTCCTTCAGGTCTACTTGATCCAAGGTCTCCTGAATCGCAGATATCAATACCGCATCGGCCATACCTCGAGGCTGAAACCCATATAACAACTTGGACGGTGTACTTCGCGTACTTCGATTCGTGGTATTGTTTATGGCGCTTTGGACCCTTTTGATATGCTCGTCCCAGGTATCCTCTGGGCTTCCTGCGCTGGTTGTGGCAAGCGCGTCTAATACGGTGCGGTTAACCCTCTCGCACTGTCCGTTGGCCCTTGGAGTAGCCACGGCGTTCAGCACGTGCTTGATGCCATACTCCTTGCAAAAAGCCTCAAACGCGTTCGATGTAAACGCCGTCCCTCGATCGGTGATAATCCGAGCAGGAACGCCGAAGATTGCAAAAACCGTTAGTAATGCCCTTATTACGTACTTGGTTTTGGTATTTCGTACTGCCTCAAGGATGCAAAATTTTGTGAAACCATCGACCAACGTCAATATTTGCGTATTTTTACGAGCGCTGCATTTGAACGGTCCAATATGGTCTAGGTGTAGCGTATGGAATGGGATGGCTATTTTCTCTATCGGGTGCAGATACCCAGGTTTTTTTCCCGAAGAAGATTTATAGTATAAACAGTTCAGACAGGCTTTCACGTATTTTGTTACGAATCTACGCATTCCCTTGAAATAATAATGCTCTTTAATCTTTTCAAGAGTTTTATCGGCAGCAAAGTGTCCCGAATCGTCGTGGTGCATTTTCACCACGTTCCATCGAGCTGCTCGGGGAACAAGCCATTTGTTCCCTGTTTCCGTTCTGCGAAAAACTACACCCCCCTTGAGATCGTATTTCTCAAAATATTCCCGTACGTCTGGCTTGTTATCTCCGGAGGCGAGTATTTCTCGAATAACTTTTATTTCATCGTCTTGCAATTGAGCAACTTTTATCCATTCGGATGACGTAATGTCAACAGCCAAACATCGCATTGGGTTCCTACTCAGATAGTCTACATGTGCTATTTGAGAGCCTGGTCGATAGACCACGTTAAAGTCAAAGTCCTGTAAATAAACCCACCATCGTGCCACCCTTGGGTTTAGGTCTTTCTTTGTCGCTGTGGCGCGGACAGCACTACAGTCGGTTACCACCGTGAACTTGATGCCTATCAAGTACACTCGAAATTTTGTTAGGGCGTCTACAACTGCGAGTGTTTCTAAATCGTAAGAATGATATCTTTGTTCCGTCGATGTCGTTTTTCGACTATGGTAAGCTATGACGTGAGTCTTCCCTTCGGATTTTTGTAATAGCATTGCGCCCAACCCTATCGCACTCGCATCCGTGTGCACTTCCGTCTCTAACGCTGGATCAAAAATCGATAGAATCGGTCGCGACGACAAGGCCTTCTTTATATCCTGCGTTGCTTCTTCCTGCTCTTTCCCCCATTTCCATGAACAGTTTTTATGCAACAATTGTGTCAGCGGTGCCGTTCTCTTCGCGAAGTCTTTAATGAATTTCCGGAAATACCCGGCAAGACCAAGAAATTGTCGAACTTGTTTAACATCTTTCGGTGATTCTGTTTTCATCAAGGCTTCAATTTTTAATAATCCCGGTCGTACTCCTGCTTGCGATATTTCCCGACCTAAATAATCTATTTGTTCTTGGAAAAATCGGCACTTGGAAATATTTACCGAAAATTGTTTACTCTGTAGTATTTTCAACGCCTCGACTAGCAACTCGAAACCTTCGTCTATACTGTCGCTCGCTAGAAGAATATCGTCAATGTAAACATTGCAGTCCGTTCCCCGGAACGTCGTCATCATGGTCTTCTGGAAATACTCAGGCGCATTCACAAGCCCAAAAGCTACTCGTAAAAACTCATAATGACCATCGGGTGTCACAAAGGCCGTTTTTTCAACCGCGTCGGGGTGCAAAGGGATCTGGTAAAAGCCTGACTTTAAGTCAAGGGACGTAAAATATTTTTTTCCGCCTAGTCGGTCAATTTGGTCGTCTATTATAGGCAATGGATATTTCATGCGTTTTGTGACTTTGTTCAGAGCCCGGTAATCTACACACATCCGTTCATCCCCCGTTTTCTTCTTTACGAGTAATATAGGACTTGCGTAGGGTGATGAACTTTCTCTAATGATACCGGCAGCTTCAAGCTCGGATACTATTTGTTTCACCTTCTCACGCTCAGCCATTGACAGTCGATACGGTCGGCGAACAATGGGCTCATCGTCGAGAAGTTCGATTTTCATCCCCGGTACATCAGCGCAACCCAACTCCTCAATACTAAGTGAAACACTGCTGCGGTATCGATTTAGTATCTCTATCAATCGTTCTACATTTCGCGAATCTAGTCCCTCGTATTTCACGTCTTCTTCGCGTATTAGCCTCAGCTCTCGGGCAATGAGATTTACCTCGAGAGAGTTTTTCTTTTCGGGGTCCTTCCTAAAGAAGTTAATCCCTGACGCATCGGACAACGCCGCTACGTTCGGTACTTCGAGCATTTCGCGGCCAAGTAATATATCCTTACTTAGTTGACTGTCTGGCAATATGTAAATGAACGTATTGTATTCTATGCCATCTATTTCCACGCTTATCAGTGCCCGAGCGATAGGCAGGCCCACGGTATTGTTGAACGCTACCATAGCGCTATCAGTCTTTTCAGGTTTGAGTTGCATTGAGCGAGCTACACTTTCCCGAACTAGCGAGCAATCACTCCCCAAATCAATCATGCAAACTCTCTCTGTTCCATTGACTAAACATTTCTTTACCGGTTTCTCAACAACTGCCCCGCTAGCCCGACTAACCTCAAGCACTTGAGACGCGCCCTCCTCTAGTCATTTTTTTTTCTCTGCTGCTTCGGCCGCCAGTTTTTTAAAACATTTTTCCTCCTCATGCCCTTTGGCCTTGCAATAACTACATTTCAATGCTTTGTTCTCATTTTTTGTGGAGAGAGGTTTCTTGTCTTTCTCCGGACAGTCGCGCCTATAATGGCCTGGCTTTCCACACCCGTGACAAATCAACGGACCCTTTTTTTTCTCGCTTCGGTCTTTGGTATTCCTAACGCTCGACTGCTTATGGTTCTTGGAGCCGTTTGGGTCCTTTGTATTTTTCTCGTTCTCTAACGAATTTATCTTTGTTTGAAAAATAACGAACATCTGGTTAAGATCTGCGATGGTTTTCAGCTTGGCTGCTAACAGAGCGATCCGAATATTTTCATCGTGAATTCCCCAAATAATACAATCTACTTTATCAGCTTCTTGTAGAGGCATTCTGAGCTGGTTTATTTTTTGCAACTTGTGGAAACAATACTTTCCTAATTCTTGTCCCGGCTCGCTTTTATATTCGCCTATTTCGATTACCCACCGGCCAAAACTCTTTTCAGTCGGGAATTGTTTGCGTAATTCGCAACAGAATTCTTCCCAATCTTTAAATGATTCTGTAAGCCCATCATGCCATATCTTCGCGGTTCCCCCTAGTCTGCACCCAGATAAATACATTTTTACCTTGTCATCCCATCCGTACACCTGACCTTCATTGTTGATCTTGTCGATCCACTCCGATGCCGTTATTGTATTCGTATCAGGATCGAACTCAGGAAGAAACTTGTCGTTCAGGTGAGGAACATAGTTTGACTGCCGAGGGCTGTTGGCAGACATCCCCTTCAGCACGTTGGCCAGGTACATCAAGTCCGAACCTTTGCTCCTTGAACTCGCCCGTTCCACGCTCAGACTGGGCGTTCTCGGCGATCGACTTCTGGTTCGCGATCTTTCATTGTACCGATCTTTCCGCCTCCGGTTGCTCGATCCATGCCGCTCGTGTGATCGTCCACGGCGGCGCGATCGGCTCGATCGCCCGGACTCAGTCGAACGATGTTTTCCCATTATCTCTTTGTGCACACACAAAATCACTTATAATAATGCACAGTTTGATTTATTCAATCACTTCCACAGCGGACAGCACGTGTGTGTATCCCACTTCTGATTTGTAGTCAATAATATTTTCCAGTTCACACAGTTTAATTTTATTTACGATGCTCGTACGTAAGATGAATATAAAAGNCCACTTATAAACACGAGACACTGTCCAATGCATTTATGCATGTGGGCGTATGGGGTGCATGGTTTCTGCTTTTTTCCCATACATAAAAAATCCTCACTCTGAATTGCAAAGCCAATCACTTTTCCATTTTATAAATCATTTTTATTATTTTTTAATAATTTTATCAATCAATAAATTTTATAAACAATTGCAAAAAATTATTTTATGCAGTTTCTACGAAAATTTTTTGATCTTATCCTTTCCGGCAGGATTTTTATGATTTTTTGGAAAAATTGTCGTGAAACTATTTTTGCAATGACGTTATGTTTGTCGAAGGAACGAAACGTGCCAAAATCTCGTTAATTTGTGTATATAGACGTCACGTTAATGACCGTATACGGTTCTCAAAGGCAGGATGACATCATCCTCAGTAAATTTATTTGCTGGAGGCGATATTCTATGCATTTTCGATGCTATTACGACGCCGCTCTGGAGGAAAACATAAATATACTAAATTGCATTTTCCATGCACGCAGAAATGTCCATTATGCGAGCAAAATCGCTCGTTATCAAAAATGCAAGTTTTACCATTCGATTAATTTTTTTTTTCACATCAAAAAAATTGTCGTGGACTAGAAATTATTTTCCACCAATAAAAAAATCGAGAAAATCGAGAAACACGATTTTTTGGCATTTTTTCGTTGTAGAATAAAAAAATTCTCGTCGACAAAGGGTTAAAGCTTTTCGGTGTGTATAATGGACCACAGTGCGACGCAGATTTGCTCTCGCGAAGCCGCAGAGACTTCCCAAATAGGCTTAACTCTCTTTGTCTCTGAACTATTTCCCCTCGCGCGCGCCGAGAGTTTTCGCGTCTTTGGCGAAGAGACGCTGAGAGCAGCTTTACGCTACAATCTTGTTACGCGAGACGAGCAGCCACATTACTTTCTTGCAATCCTCTTTCATCTTATCATCCAATCATTAAATTTATCAACTAATATCGAAATTTTATTTTTGCTTCCTCATGCAGACGCTGAACATTTAAAAAAAAAATTTTTTTGACGTTTTGCTCGGTCGATCTCTTTCGGCATTCTCTCCTTAAATACAAAGTCGTCTTCGCGGATCCTTTTTCGTGCATGCATGTAGGCGAGAGAACGAGCTTTCGATCTCACGATTGCGAGGAAAAAAAAAATTGGCTCGCAAGCCAGCAGGTCGAGCGGCCACCTTAAGGGGAATCCAGGGGCATCGAAATATATCGAGAGTCTCTTGGCGAATCGCTTCTCCAAGGAGATTTCGTCTGCATTATTTTATCCTCGCGCGAGGACGCGATTGATTCATGAAATTCGCTAAATGCATTCGCGATTGAAAAGTCGCTCGATAAACATTTTTCAGCGATGTCTTTTCAAGGATTTATCTTTCTGGAAAAAGTCAGAGTGAAAAAAACGAGGAATTTTTCTTTAATTACCTTCTCGTACGTCTTACCAGGACCGAGAAATATTTTCTCGCTTCTCCGTGACTCGCAGAGTGTTGGTGTTCCCTTTACACATATATAGAGAGTTTCCCGGTTTCGCCCACTGATTTCGACGCGTTAACCAAATATGGAGCAGCATCCGAGCCAGAGCCGGAGAACGAGAGAGAGCGGGAGGGAGGGAGAGAAGCCAAAGCGAAAAGAACTGGCAAAGGGGGACTGCGTATACGATCGAGCAACGTGTGGGACTCCCTTGGCGTGTATATGTCAGCAAACGCCTTTTCAAAACTGCCCACGCTACTCGTCGATCCCATGATCATGCTTTCTACAATGTTCTTCTCGTCGTATACCTTCTCCTTACGCATCCACCTTAATGCATTTTGCAAAAATACGATACGAAAGCTCTTGCCTATAAATTGCATTATAAAATTTGATGCAACGAGAAAAAACGATGCAAATTGCTTCCTCGAGATCCTCAAGATGCACGATTCTTAAATCTTCTTCTATGAGCAACTATTTATTATTAATTTTTGAACATCGTGCATCTTGAGCGTCTTAAAAATAAATTTTCCCCTTTTTTTGGATTTCCATTTAAATTTAATTATTTCGACAACTTTTCTATTAAGTTAAGAGCAAGTACAGAGTCGTGCACAATATCTTACGAAATTTGCAGGAATTAGAGCGGTTGGACGATTTTTTAAAAAAACTCAGATTTTCGTAAAATTCGAAAAATCATAAAATTTCAATCCTTGAACCGATATTTTCCAAACTCGATACCAACCTTCCTATTATGATGCTCTATGTATAAAAAAAACGTTGGTAATAAGTCTTGAAATTTGCGGAAGTTAGAGCGTCGACACACTTTTTTTTGAAAATTTGAAAATTTGAAAATTTCTAGACATTATTGTTCCGATGTTTTGGGACATTTTGGGCGCATTAATATTGAAAACTGGAAAAGAAATTCCATCGTCACAAAATGAGGAAGCAAAACGATCAAAATGTGTGACTGAGAGAAAAAAAACGACGAGGAAATCTTGGTTTGAAAAATGTTGACAAAATTGTAGAGTAATTCGTATTTTCGGTATTCTGGGTCATCCGGAAGGATGGAAAAAAAGGTTTGCGGCTTTTTGCAGCCGTGGCCAATGTCTCATCCACCGTATCGTGCGCCCGAGCGTCTCAAGGAAATGATGCAAATGTATGATTGTATCGTATATAAATGATCGTATGAGTAATCCTGCTTCTTTCGACTCGAAGGTTGAAACTTGTTTCCCGCTGGATACGCTGCACACCTCCATATTTTACATCTGCGTATTTGTCACAGTTCCTTCGTGTGTTTTTGTCCGCTTTCGCTTTGACGCGGCCAAGACTTTTTCGAGTGTGCTGCATCGCGGTGGTTCTCGATCATTTTCGTGGAAATGGATCTTCGTCATATTGTTTTTCTCGTTGTAGGGAGACCGTAAATGGATTTTCATGAAAATAGGTCAATCGAGGCGAATTTCAATATTTCATTCGCGATCTCGATCTTTTATATCGCTGCAGATATTTAGGCTTTTGCACGTTCGTCATTTGGATCAAGGCTCCACGATCGATTATTCAGTGAATTCATTATTAATTCTCCGCTCCGTACAGGCTCAATGCAGCTCAATCGACATTTTCGTTCATTTCTAACGTTTGCAACTTATTTGGCGATTTAATGGACGAAAAATTGAATTGAGCATTTTTATAATAATTAATCGAGTCTCTCAATATTTTCCCTCGTTCACGGGCTTGGTAAAAAAAATTGTGACATTAATTTGCATGCTGTGATCATTTTCCATCATTTCTTACGTTCGAAACTCATTTGGCGATTATTTAATAGACGAAAAATTGAATAAAGCATTTTTATAATAATTAATCGAGTCTCTAAATATTTTCCCTCGTTCACGGGCTTGGTAAAAAAAAATTGTGACATTTATTTGCGTGCTAGGAACATTTTTATTCATTTCTAACGTTCGAAACTTATTTGGCGATTATTTAATGGACGAAAAATTGAATTGAGCATTTTTATAATAATTTATCGAGTCTCTCAATATTTTGCCTCGTTGACGGACTTGGTAAAAGAATTGTAATATTTATTTTCGTGCTACGGACATTTGTCACCGAAAACGGGAATTCTAACGCTCCGAGTACGAAGCAGGCAACACGTCATTATTAAAATACGTGGGTATTACGTCGCCGAAGACATCGTAAAGATAAATATTTATACATGTATGAAAAGTTTGGCGTGTGTGCGTGTGTGTCGTGGAAAGAATCGACACAGACGTGTGAACTTTAGCTTCAACTTTGCTGCGGCATTTTAGTGAATTATTTTTGAACGACGATAAAGAAAAGGCGATTGTTCGAGTGGCTGTCTGATCTCATGTCAATGCCGAGCGTTATCGAGGACTCTGATTATCACTCGCGGTGAAAAAAATGATTCGCGTTGCATCGACGAATATCTAAAAGTTTTGCATTTTTGTTAGGATTGAAATAAAAACTGAAAAAGTTTTGTCTCGTTAGCAACATCATTGAATTAACATCATTCGCGATGTTTTTCATCCCAACGACGTCTACTTACCTTTCACTCTTTCCGCGTGTACATCCAAATCTATACGCGTCTCTCGAAAAGGCTCGCATTCGTTTATCCGTGACCCACTTTCCAGTCTCCCCGAGGTAGACGTTTTTTCCAAAAACAACCGAGTGAAAAAAACTTTTTCTCGTATTCCTTTGGTCCGTCTTTTCGCGGAGCATCCGAAATAGGAATGAACGAGAGAGAGCGAGAGAGATGGGGAGGACGCAGCCTCCGAGGCTGGAGCTCAGGATTCCGAACGAACGTTTTAACGACAAAAGGGCGTAAGTGACGGAATTTTGAGCAAGAATCAAAGCGACTTGCGATTTTTCTCATTCGGCCTCTCTCTTTCTCTCTCGCGAGGATTATGTGCTCGTGAATATACGTCGTCGAAAGAAAAGTCGCGCAAAAGTTGTCCAATGGCGATTCTTGCTCGCGGTGCCTCGAGCAGCTACGTCATCGCTCGGTTTAAACGACGACGACGACGACGACGACGACGGAGGAGATCTTCGAAGCTTGTATCTCCGAATGGAACCGGTTCTCGCATGGGCGAGAAGGAGCCGTAAAGCCTCACCTCCTCACGTTCTCTCGTTTTTGTTCTTACCTTCGAATAAGCAAAAAACTCTTTCAACTCCTCGTTACATGCATTTACGAATCCTCTCGTCCTCGATAGAAAATTTGGCGATTAATTTAATGGCTCGTTCATTTTTCTCTTCTCCGCTCAAATATTCCGAATATCCTTCAAATTTCCACGCGAATGAAAAAAACATGGAGTAACTTGCTGAAATAATTTCTCGTAAACAAAAAAAAACATGCGGCTGAGTCATTCGCGATAAAATTCATCGAAAAATTGGNTTCTTACCTTCGAATAAGCAAAAAACTCTTTCAACTCCTCGTTACATGCATTTACGAATCCTCTCGTCCTCGATAGAAAATTTGGCGATTAATTTAATGGCTCGTTCATTTTTCTCTTCTCCGCTCAAATATTCCGAATATCCTTCAAATTTCCACGCGAATGAAAAAAACATGGAGTAACTTGCTGAAATAATTTCTCGTAAACAAAAAAAAACATGCGGCTGAGTCATTCGCGATAAAATTCATCGAAAAATTTGCAAACGAGAAATAATCTGGAAGAAACATCGAGAGATTACAAAATCAAAACACGGAATCGCCCAAGCATCCCGATACATATTCATGCTTCGAATTTCATTCACCTCGACAACGTTTCGGAAGAGAAAAGCAGCAGTAAGATAAGACGTGACGAAACGTTGGCATAGACTTTTGATGAAAAAAGAAGAGAAACAATAATAACGTAGCGTCGTCAACGCTAGAACGATAATCTTCGGTAAAAACGATATTTTTATCGTTTTACTGCATTTTTCACTAATTTTCTGACTCCAAGCAAAATTGCCGCAGGCTCACGTGATCCTGCATTGAAAAAAGCGAAAAGAATGAGCCCAAGAATCGAAAGAATTGAATTTTCAAAATTTGGGGTCATTCAGACCCCAGGTTATCGGGCGAGGTAACAAAAAGAAGGTTCCAGGAGTTGTGAGGGAAGATTAAATACCGGAGCAAAAATAGTACAGCGGACTAATAGCCGCTGGTATTTTTTTATTGGCTTCAGTGTCTAAAGACGCGTGGCACATGGTCGTCGGGATATATGGATCAGTCGTATGTATAAATATGTAGGGGAATGTATGGAGCCAGCACACTCGCGAGACATTGCGAGATAAGAATCTTCACGTATGTGAGTTTCAAATGTGTAAAAACTTAGTGTGGGCGGTGGAGAGAGAAGAGAGGTAAAGGAAAGACGCGTGTGTAAGAAAATTCGAGTCTAAAGTCGCTACGGTTGTTGGAGGCTCTCGAGAGTGTTTTATCGGCACACACATGCAAGATTTTCAAGTGTGGGTCATTAATACACATGTGGATGAGTTTATAGGAGTGGATCGGATGGTCTGTGTATTTATCGGTGTATATTGGTCGCCGTAAGTGGTAACGGCCCACGCCCCTCTCCCAAGTGCTCGGTCCGAGCCTCCGGAGTAGGGAGATGGCGATTTCCTTGGCTGTGTGCACGAGCACGCACAAAATAGCTTCGCACACGATCTCGCGTATGAGTAGAAATAATGATAACAATGACAATGAGAAAAAATGACTTTTGTACGAACGGTTGGGAGTGTGTGTGAGTGTGTTTGACACCTCGACACAGAGAAGCTCGCGCGCGATCGTTTGGAGTGAAAAAAAGAGCGAGCGTCGTGCATTTGCCGACGTATCGCACGGCGTCATCCCCGCCACCGCGGGGAAATCCTCGCGAGAAAGGCAAAACTCGGGAGACAGGCCGGTAACACCGGAGTTTTGTCAGACGTGGCCGATGCTGCACAACCGCTCGCGATACCGGACCGTAAACATCCAAGTTGCTATTGAAGAAAGATTGAAAAAGAAACGCGCCAAGTTTGTGAAAATAAAACGCGATAGAAAGTGAACGCGGTTGAGTTTTTATTGTTATTTCTGTATTTTGGCAGGGCATCGTTATTCGTGAAGCGTTTTTCATTTTTTAATAGGGAAAAGCAATTAGATTTTTTTTTTATATAGTGAGAAATTTTTTACTTCATTTTTTAAAATATTTATATATTTATGTGTACGCGCGACTAAGTTGGAGTGATAAATTCGGATAAAAGTGCCAATATGACGATAAATAAAAAGAATAGTGCCGGGAGGGGTAAAAAGAAAGGATCGGGTAACAATGTGAGCGAGGATGTTGCCACGACTTCGAGTACGTTGGATGTCGCAGGTGTAACAACGTCAACATCAACATCCGCTGTCGAGTCGATTGAAAAATCATCGAGTGTGACTTCGATGACGAGCAAGATTTCACAAGAATCAAGAAAAGTCTCCGAGGCCGAATCTCGGAGCAGCGTCGTCGAGGTGACCTCTGGCAGCCGCGAGTACGTCATGGATTCCAAGGGAAATGTAATCCAAGTGATCGAACATCCGCCCACGACATCTTCGCAATCCTCGAGGAGCTCGAGGCTCGGCAAATCGTCGCAGGATTTCATATCCGGTGAACAGACGCAATCGGTGATCGAAGGAAGAAAAAGTTCACTCCAGGAACAGATCAACATCACGAGCAGCGATGTTAGCGCCAGGGAATCGACATCGACCGTGCTGGAAAGTAGCGAGACGATTCGTCAACAGAGTCACGCGAAAACTCACTCCAACATCCGAGAGGATGTCGCGACATCCTCGGAGACATCAATCGTGGAATCAAGCACATCGATTGACCGAAGCAATCTTCAGGATTCTTCAATGAGAGTCAAAGGCCGAGATCCGGCATCATCGACATCACCAAACATCCGGACGTCGAATACATCATCGGAAAGCCGATTTTCCAGCGAGACGAGTTCGCACGGTGTCGAGAAAGACGGAAAAATGTTGATCGAGACGAAGAAAATGCAAGAGTCGGCGAATCGCTTGAACGTCGATGGCAACGTCGTGGCTAGCTCGAGCCGCAACGTCGAGAACGAATCCACCGTAGAACCGGCAGGCAGCAGTACCGATCACGTGAGATTTATCGACAGCAAGGATCACAGTGGCAAAAATGGCCGCTCGAAAGATACTAGAAATAAGGAAGTGACGCATATATCGCGGCCAGGAGATTCCAGCTGGGACGGTAAGTTCGTGTACGAGAGACCAAATACACCGAGAGCAGCCGGACGGTCCACGTACGACGACGTCAGGACCATAAATCAACAGCAATTTGATTCTTCGGAGGAATTCTCCGTTTCGAAAAGTGAAACATCTTTCGAAACATCCACCTTTGAGGAATCTTCGAGTTCGACTTCCACCGTGATTAGAAACGTCTCAACAACGAGCGTGGATGAGAGCAGCTTTGACAGAATGATTCACGACACGACATCGAGTGTTTCGCGCAGACCCGGAGATTCCACTTGGGACGGAAGCTTCGTCAAGTCTACCGACGACAAAGTGACGAGAATGTCAACGAATACGAACGACAGAACGAATTTACGAACGAACGAACCGGCTGGCATGAGAACATCCGGAAGTAAACACGAACACGATCAGCGTCGTCGCGCAGACGTTGAGATAAGTGATGTTACGGAAGAACATCAACAAAACATCACAGATTCATCCATCAGCTCATACATCGTGGAGTTCAAGGATGCGGGAGATTCTTTGAACAAACGAGTGGAGAGAATCACATCAGTTTCGGCGGTGATAGCCGAGGAAGACGTTGCCAATTCACCGAGAGGCTCGAGCACTCCGAAGCGTTCCGGAAGTCCGGACAAAACGTTGCACCCCGAGGCATCGTCGAGGAGCTACAAACCCGGTCAATCCGCCTGGGACGGAAGTTTCGTTAATGAGAAAAATCCGCAAAGACCTGACCGGAAACGACCGAGTGAGACTGTTGGAAACATTACCGATCGCCGCAACAATCGAGTGGATATCCGCGATGTCAGCGAAGATTATTCCATCAACGAGGCCGACATCGTCACCACATCCTACATAGTTGAACACTCTTCGAGTCAACAGAGCGTGACGGATGTCAAGGACACGAGTACGACCTCCATAACTCGAGAAACGATCGTCCACGACGATCGTGATGTGCTGCCGGGTCGTGGACGTCCTGGAAGTCCGGAAAACATCCCCGGGGAACGTGTTGTCCGCACAATGAAACCAGGATCTTCCACGTGGGATGGCACTTTCAAGTACGAGGAGAATGTCCAGGATAAGAGGACGAAGGATGTTCGACATCCCGAACATCCGGCCGGAAAACCGAGCAGGATCGTTTCTAAAACCGGCAGGAGGAACGTCAGCGATTCTTCCATTGATATCCGTGATGTTCACGAAGAGACGTCCGAGATTGTGTCTGAATCGATAATCGTTGAACAATCGACGATTCACGAGAGTTATACCGATTCGACGAATCTCGATTTGTCAACGACGTCCGTGGAGACGGTGATTATTCGGGATGGCACACCAAAACCCTCGCGGAAAATAACATCCGGTATGAACATCCGGGATGACGAGCGTTCCGGGAGCCCCGACATCCGCGCCGTTCGACATCTTGATGAAAAAGCTGAACGTCCGACCAAACCTGGCTCGTCGACTTGGGACGGTTCTTTCGTCTTTGAGAAAACTGCATCGCCGACCGGTCCGTCAGACGCGAGGAGGCCTCCGGGTAAACATCCCGAAGACATCCACCGAACGACGCTTTACTCGGACGTCAATGATCGTACAACGGAAGTCGTTGATGTGACGAAAAACGTTTCGACTTCGTCGGAATTTACCAGCGTCGAAAAAAGCTTCGATTCCCAAGTCGACGACTCATCGAGGATTACGTCCACGATGCATCACAAAATTCTGGATGCAGATAGGCCGAAGCAGCCCAGTGATGCATCAGCCGGAAAGCCACAACATCCGGATAAAGCAGAACGTCCGCTCAAACCGGGTTCTTCCACGTGGGACGGTTCGTTCGTGTATGAAAAACCAGCGGACAAGAAATCTCCGAAACCAGGAGATGTGAGGACAGTCCCTAGGGACGGAAAAGATCAATTGCCATCCGGAGACATCGGGAAACCACCGAAACATCCTCGAGGACCTTACGATGTCGATTACACGACATCGTCGAGTGTTCATGATGTCGCGAGCACAGTATCAAGCACAACAGAGTTCATCAATGTGGAAAAAAGTCGGACCTCGGATCTGAGAACCTCTGACAACGCGAATGTCACGACCAGCATCTCGCGCGATGTTCCCGACCGGAGAGAACCGGTTAAGATCAGGGACGGTTCACCAACCCGTGTCCCGAAAGATACCGATCGCTTGCGATCGGAAAGCCCGGTCGACAGGTCAGTACGACCGACGAAACCGGGTTCATCGACCTGGGACGGTTCATTCGTTTACGAGAAAACATCAGATCGGAATCCGCAAAACGATGATAAATCGAAACCCGTAGATGGTAAAAAGCGTCCTGGGGATGTTGAGAAATCGCCGAAAGACGATAAAAAAGCGCCGGAGACATCGGGAAAGGATGTGGTGAAACATCCTCGAGGTCCGCACGACGTGACGAATTACGAGACCTCGTCAAGTGTCTCGAACACCGTCAAGAGTACAACGGAGTTCATCAACATCGAATCGACCTCGACATCCGATCTACGAACATCCGATGTATCAAACGTCTCGACGAGCGTTTTGCGCGACATTCCAGATCGCAGAGGTCCCCAAAAAATAACCGATGGTTCTCCAGTCCGCGGGCAGAAAGTTACCGATAGCCCGGAGGAGCCGCGAGGCCGACCCGGGAGTCCGGAAAAAATTCCAACCGATCGATCGGAACGTCCGCAAAAGCCGGGCTCTTCGACGTGGGACGGTTCATTCGTTTACGAAAAGCCACAAGACTCGAAAAAGCCTGAAAGCCCGGAGAAAAAGTCACCGATCATGAAAAACGGTAAACCGGCATCGCCGATCGAGAGAAAAGATCAGACACCGCGTAAACCCACCGACAAGAATGTTTCGCCGGGTCGAACTGTCGCCTTGAAAGATGAAACATACATCAAGGACATCACAGACATAAATGATGTTACAAACATCACGGACACGCTTATCTCTTCCGAGGTTGTTCAACATTCCTCTTACGTGATCGACCAATCTTCCAGCTTCACGTCTGTCACTGATATCAAAAATGTGATTGACGAGCGTGTCACTAGTGACGTCATCTCGAGCTTTACGCGAGACGTAGTAAGTAGAAGAGTCTGCCTCGTCACTCGATCTCTAATCTCTCGTCCCTAATTACGATTTTATTCGCATTGACCTAATTTTCATCCAATTCAAAACAAACGCAACGTTCATCTACTTTTCTAGTCGATTACTCATTAAATTGTAATTATGTAACGACCTCGAACGATTCGATTCACGATCTATCCCAATCTCGAGCGAAATAAAATTCCAAGTTTTGGAAACTGAATGAATTGGCCTTGAAAAATGATTCGGACGAGTAATCATCTCGCCTAATGAATTTCAGGGGACCACGTTAATTATGAGTATAAATAGTAAATTTTATAAGGCCGTGAAGAATCATCGTGAAACCGTGCGACGTCTGCATTGTACTTTCACTCTCGTTTTTGTCCGCGCTCAAGGATCCAGCTCCCCCATACATCGCCGGCGACTAACACATCGAAACATGCTTACACTCGGTCAATAATATTATTCTCTCTGACGAGCGATTTAAAAATAAGCCTGATTCAACGTCAGACTGAATCGAATCGAGAGAGAAGAAAAAAAAACGACTGGAGCAAACAAATAAATATTCGTAGATTATTATCTTGTCCGGAAATTACAAAATATCCTCAACGCATTATTAGGAACGAATATATCTTTTGCCTTCGAGCTGTGAGTTTCGCTTAATCACCTGACAATGGAAAATTGATGATGAAACAGAAAAAAAAAATCTAATTGTCGTAAATTTTTCATGAATCGCCCGAGGGTCATCGTTATGGGTTTTTAACAATTCGAAATATCAAATTTCTTCATAAATTTCGTTTCGTCATTACAAAGTATCCCAGGAAATGAAACGTTGTTTATTTTACTCGCGTCCGATACGATTCTCACAGCAACCGCCACTTTTACTGACGGAATTCTTTTTTTTTTTTTTCCATTACTCGAATTTCACGTTTGCTCACGTTTAATTAATTTACCGTGAATTCCGCACGGACCACGATTGGATATCTCATCAGAAATATATACCATCATTCACAATATTCACTCCGATATACTCGCGCGTACAACTTTTGTTGTGGATTGCTCGAGGGCCTGCATTGCGGAATCGCGTATTTTACACGATATCGATCATGCTGATACATCACAATCTTTTTAATGCTCGCTATTTATATTAAAACTTTACCCTCGTACCTTCAACATTCTTTGCAAAGAGATCGGAATTTTCCGATTTTTTTTTTTTGAAAAATGAAATAATTGATAAACGCGACAATAATTATTTGTCGTTGTGTCAAATGGACGAATTAACGAGGTTCTCTCGCCATTCTTCGGGAGCGTGGGATTATAATTTGTAAAAGATTTGAGAATAGAAAATTTTTGAGCAAAATTAATTTGAAAAAATTGAAAAATTAAAAAATTTGAAATTTGAAAATTTGAGAATTCAATATTTAAAATCGCAATTTTAACACGAGGGAAATTTTACAACAAAAAACTCGATTTCTTGAGTACGAATTTGAAATAATTGAACTCTGAATTTCTCTAACGCATGATAAACGATAGAACCCCCTTAATATATTATCGTCAGGAATAAATCGAGGGAAAGTTTCTCACATAAAATAAATTGTTTTATTGGATTTTAAAATGACGAAATTATTAGTCATTGTGACCAAATTCAGAAGTGATATCACCACGTATCGCTTAATTCAAAGTAACGAACAAATTGATTCGTTCTGTTGTCGAGCACGGTTCTTACATACGCGTATGACCTTGTTCGTTAAATTGATACTAACGTCGCTTGTACGAGCACACGTCGAGTGTATTCATTGTTAGCGAGTGGAGGTAGGCGATGCTAAAATAATCTTTACACATTGACGAATTCAAAATGATGGCGTGGTCGCGATAATCGCGCACGAAAATCGTGTAAAAATGTGAGTCTTCGGTAAATATTTTGGCAAAAACTTGTTTACAAAACTGTAGCATGCTAAAAAGATAAAATTCTTGAGCTACGAGAGAATTGCATTAAAAGCTGACGTTATCGTTGGTGAAATAAAAAAGGAAAAAAAAGCGAAGCTTATCTTTGGTTTATGCATGTCTGCGCTATTCGCGTTTCTTTTTCAATCCATACCTGCGCCTTGCCTAATATGGCGTAAAACCTGAAAAGCGTTTATTCTTTAGCGAAGAGAGAGTTTCGTACGCGGATATATTCATTTTATGACGACGTACGTACGAGTTTGCCCTCGAATGTGAAAACGTTAGTTAGGTATATTCCGGAGTCGAGTTGTCATTGGAGAAACGTCGATGAACGAGACCTGAATGCAATTTCTCTTGCTTAAGTTGGTTCGTCACCAAACTGAGCAAAGATTTATTTGAAATTCCGTTCTTTACGGTGCCAACGTTTCCAGACGTGATCGAATGACGAATTTCGAAACTTTCGGCCTCGCGTGACAATTTAAAAACGAATTTCTTCAAGTTTTGATTTTTCTCAATTTTTTGGAAATTCCGATCGAGGCTTGTTTGGCAGCCCATCAAGCTTCAAACTCTTTAACCCAATAAGGCCATCGTCCTGCCAACTTTAACGAGGAAAATGGAACGACAAACTGTTTACGATTGTTAAACACCCGTGCAAACAAAATTGCGACCTAGTTGTACGATGAAGCACGCGAAACTCGAGTTCATCTTTCATGTACGATACAGATATTGTTGGACGGAGGGTGCACGAGGGCAACAGTAAATATATGTATGGATTGACACACAGACACTTCTATAATTATATAATTATCTAGTTTTGACTAGAAAAACATTGCGAAAAGTTCTATAGAACTTATTGCTCTGTGTGTTGTCGAGAGAGTCTTTTCTTCGACACCTAAGCACGATCGACAGTCACAAAAAAGTTGGGCACTGTTCTCATTCCATATTTCGAGCGATTGCTTATCGAGACGAGCTAAAACGCGATTGGCTCGCGTAATCGATTAAATCGTTCGACGAAGTAATTTACAGGGTGGCTCGATTTTTCAGGAAATACCAGATTGAGGGAGACTTTCTTCGCGTTATTGTTTAGTCGTCGTGTGTCAATGTGCAGACTGTATTATAAATGTAGAAAGTGCGCCAGAGCATTGAACCGTTTATAACGAGTACGAAGGATGTAACGAGAGAAGTGGTAATCGTCTTGATTAACGGAATTATCACTTGGCTCGCTCATTGTCCTTTTAGCGTAGGAGTGTACGCAATCGTTTAGTTCAAGACGTTCAGACTGCTTTAATAATTGTAGACATAAATATTAATTTACATTTTATTTTGCATTTTTTTATTAAATTATTCAACAAATTGTTGGATTATTGAATAATTGAATTATTAAACAAATTTTTTAACGAGTAAATAAGAAAACGAATTTTTCGTTGTTTGCCAATTAACAGAAAGATGTCACCGAGTCGTCAACGAACGAATTTATCGATGAGAAAACGGTGACGAGGAGTATGGTAGCGAAAGATGTTGTCGACGAAACGAGTTACGAAAGAATCATCGACAAGGGCCCGAAAACACCGGAGGATTCCCCGAGGAAGAGACCATCGTCTCCGGGTCGTCCAGGATATCCAAGGGGCATTCCCGGCCTGCGGGATGACGACAAGCCCAAGAGCCTACCGGCTGCTGGGAAACCGAGCAGGCCGCGCCAATCGGAGGAACCTCAGACGGCTGAAATTCAGAAGCCCCGAAGGTCAGCATCAAAAATACGAATTTGAACGTTTTTTTTTCTTCTTTTTATTAAAATTGCCATTTTTTTGTGTTACCAAGGTCTCCGGAACCGCGTCAAAAGTCTCCGGAAATGCAAGCTGCGAAACCTCTGCCAGCAGCGGGTAAGCCGAGCAGAAAATCTGACGATAAACCATCAGAAGCTGGAGCAAGAAAGCCCAAAACTGAGGAGAAGAAACAACCGAAGCATCAGCGTCCCGAGGATGAGAGGAAGTCGAGACCGGTGGACGAAAAAGAACGTCCGGCTGCGGGAAAGCCAAGCCGTTCGCCGGAACGACCGAGAAAGCAGGATGCTGCACCGGAAAAGAAAAAACCAGATGATCAAACTTTGGAAAAACCACGTGGCCAGCCCGTGCCGGCTGCTCCAGAGCCTGTGCATGCCGCAGGTATGCCCAGCAGAAAACCGGCAGATAAGCCAACGGAAGGTGCTCCGGTAAAATCGAAACCGGAGGAAAAAAAGCCATCGAAACAATCGCGTCCGGATGCGGAGGAGAAACCGAGACCCGTCGATGAAAAGCCACGTCCGGCTGCGGGCAAACCGAGCCGATCTCCAGAGAGACCAGGAAAACATCCCGCCCAACCGGACAAGAGACCAGGCGATCAGACTCCGGACTCGTTGGATGGGGACGAAAACCGTGTCGACAAAATACCTACGCCGAGGGATATTCTCAAGAAAATTCCGATGAAGGAGCAATGCATTTGCGAGCTGTGCACATGCGGGTATGTAGCTTAAAAAAAGATAAAAAAGTTAAAGAGAATTGGCATCAATGAAAGGAATAATTGCACAAGCGAGACCAAAAAGTAATTTTCACGACACGAAGACAAATTCGAATTCAGGATTCCTATTAGGAAAGAAAAAGTCGATTTTTTTTTGCAATGTTGTTCGCAAACGTTGTCGATTGCCTCGGTTCGATTTTCACTTTTATTTCATCATTGATACACGTGTTTTTAAGTAGGACGAGAGATAGTACCTTTTATGGTTTTCCACCGCGTTTCTCAATTCTTCCTTTTGCTCTGCTGCCGGGGGGTAGAAGAGACCGCGGCGGGAAAATGACGTGCTTTATTTTTATTTCTGGCCGACAGACGCATGTATTACGAAAAATGTGAATAATCTGAAGGGATCCGATGATTCTCGAATCCGTACATCGATTGATTGAGATGAGAAAGAGACTAAAAGATAAAATGAGATCAGACGACGTAAGAAGCTTTTCGTCACTCGACTGCTGTTCCCAATTCCTTGTTCAGCTACATTTGATTTCACATCGACGATCGCTCACGCACTGGATTGTGCGACATGTTTGATGAGAATCAGAATTGAATTAACTCGTTCCATATATAAATTTGCTCTCGAAAAGGAGAGATCGCGATCTTGTACATGCATGCACAATGAACTTCAATGGAGCAGGGGCTCAATTTACATATTTTTTTCCCGTCGTCTTGTTCTGGCATGACTGACAAGAAACTTGTACAAAAGTACCAGCGCTATAGTCAGCAAGGCAAAAAAAAATCGAATAATCAAAGATTATTCCAGTTGAAATCTCCAGAGGCCAAATTTGCGAGGATTGCTTTTAATGAGATGTCGCTTTGCCATTTACGAAACTTGGGTAGTGCAGCCATATTTGCAATTTTTATGGCCTGTCTGACGCTTTCTGAATTTTTTTATATTTTTTTATCATTGACCCGAATTTGTAGAGGAGCTGTTTATTCTTGGGATGTTACAATGAGTTGGGGAAAGTTTTATCGACAATCGTAGCAGGTCAAATGAGGGTTATCATCGTTTTTATTTTATTTTCGTTACGTCGAAGCCAAGTCGACGTCTGCTAACTTGGAGGGTAAAAACTGCAATTTTTTTCGTCTTCATCGATGATATTATTGCATCGGATCGACCTACTTTTGTTCACAGTCGACATCGTTGCCCGCACAATTTCCCTGAGGAACACCTTGAAATTCCTCACGACGAACCCATTTTGAGTGTGAGTTCGTATCATGACGAATTCGACGAGAAACATGTCGAGAGACGTGTCATGTATCATCACGAGGATCACCTGCATATGGAAGGTGATTTCGTTGGTGAAAGGCGAACGGATTACGTAGCTACAAGGGGCGAAAGAGCTCCTGTCAAACGACCCGAGGACAACTTGAGACCGGAGGGTGAATTTCATGGTAGACCGAAGGAAGAAGCACCCAAGCGGGGTGAACGAATGCCTATCAAAAGACCGCAAGATAACTTGAGACCGGAGGGTGATATAGACGGTAAGAGAATTTTTAATTAATATCATCAATTATGAAAAAGTTTGAACGAATAATTTGATATCGTGCAAAAATAATAAATCGTATTAAAATTACCTTTGTGCGTACACTTGCGGTTTATTTGGATTTCTCTGTGCATGATTTATTGCAAATTCCTATTTTTCATTTTTAAAACAGGTCTTACAACGACCGAGCTGGTTTTCACCGGTCAACCTGGTGAACGTCCGAGCCCGGTACGTCGTAATACTTATACGAAAGTCGAGGGTGAATTTATAGACGAGACAACATCACGCACCGAGTTTATAGATCATCGTTCAGTGCAGCGTGCCGAAATAATCAGGCGCACCGACAACCTTACCGTGGGAGAGGGAGAATTCACGGTGAGTAACCAGCAGCTCGAATTTTTCAATTCAAAGTGGATGGGCTGGAGTTTTATGACTTGAATTGAAAAATGGAATGATGTTTACAGGGCACCTCTCACACCAAGGACGACTTCCTCGTTCACGATGTCACCGAGCGGAAACCTCATCATCGTCCCGCGGAGGTCGACCAGGTTGATCGATTTTACGAGCAAACTAATTTCGTCGAGAACGTCACAACGTCACATGAGGAGTATCGGACTTTCGATGAGACAGATTATCGAAGCAGCCTTGTTATACGGAGGGATGATAATCTCAGACCCGAAGGGCCTTTCGAGGGGAGACCAAAAGATGATTACAAACCAATCACGCAAGGAGAGAGGCCGGAGGCTAGACGTCCACGGGATAATCTCAAGCCGGAAGGACCTTTCGAAGGACGTCCGAAGGACGATTACAAGCCAGTTCCGAAAGGTGACAGGGCGGATGTCAAACGGCCTCAAGACAATCTGAAGCCGGAAGGACCTTTTGAAGGACGTCCAAAGGACGATTACAAACCAGTTCCAAAAGGTGAGAGAGCGGATGTCAAACGGCCGCAAGACAACTTGAAACCCGAAGGGCCTTTTGAGGGAAAACCGAAGGAAGTATATTCTCCGGGTGAACGCCGTCAACCGATCAAGCACGCTGACAATTTGCGTCCGGAAGGCGACTTTGCCCGACCGGTACACGAACCTTATGCTCCTGGTGACCGAGCTCCGATTGTAAGGCACCCTGACAATCTGTTTCCAAATGGAGATTTCCCGGACAGGGAAACTCATCCTTATCAACCAGCTGAAAGGAGGTCACCGATTAAGCATGACGACAATTTGAAACCTGAGGGAGATTTCACTAAGCGTCCAAAGGACACTTATTCTCCGGCTGAACGTCGCAAACCTATCAAACACGCGGACAATCTTTATCCCGAAGGAGATTTCGAACGTCCGGAAGAACATCCTTACGGTCCGGGTGAGAGAGCTCCGATAGTCCGGCATCCTGATAATCTCTTCCCCGAAGGTGATACTCCTCATAGGGAACGGGAACCTTTCAGAACCGCTGAACGCAGAATCCCTATCAGGCCAGATGACAATTTGCGACCTGAAGGAGATTTTGAAAGACCTCACAAAGCTCCTGTTGGACCAAGTGAAAGACGTACGCCGATCAGACACGCTGATAATCTCAAGCCAGAAGGTGATTTCGTGCGACCCGACCACGAAGAATTCCGACCAGCAGAAAGGCCTGTCGCTAAGAAGCCGACCGATAACCTGCGACCCGAAGGAGATTTCGAAAGACCTCATAAAGCTCCCGTTGGTCCCAGTGAACGACGTTCACCTATTAAACATGCAGATAATCTCAAGCCAGAAGGTGATTTCGTACGACCGGAACATGAAGAATTCCGCCCAGCAGAGAGGCCTGTTGCTAAGAAACCTACCGATAACTTGAGACCCGAAGGAGATTTTGAAAGACCTCACAAAGCTCCTGTTGGCCCAGGCGAAAGACGTACGCCAATCAAACATGCCGATAATCTCAAGCCAGAAGGTGATTTCGTGCGGCCCGACCACGAGGAATTCCGACCAGCGGAAAGGCCTGTGGTGAAAAAACCGACAGACAACTTAAAACCAGAAGGAGATTTTGAGCGGCCGCAGAAAGCTCCCGTTGGTCCAAGTGAAAGGCGTTCACCAATTAAACACAGTGATAATCTCGTACCGGAGGGTGAGATTAATATTTACCGATCTCGCGATGATTATTCGACAATAAGGAAAACAGAGAAGGTTGAAGTTATACGTCATGAAGATAACTTGAGAATGGAAGGTGAACATGTCGATATGCAACGGCGCGATGATTATCGAGTAACACGAGGGGAAAGAACCGAGGTTATCAGACACGAGGATAATCTCCATCTGGAGGGTGATTTTACGAAACGGACAACCATCGAATATAGTCCAGTCGAAAGAAGGAAGCCTATACGTCATGAGGATAATTTGTATCCAGAAGGAGACTTTGAACGGCCGGAGCATGAACAGTTCCGACCAGCGGAACGTCCCATTGTTAAAAAACCAACTGATAACCTGAGACCGGAAGGAGATTTCGAAAGACCTCTCAAGGCTCCCGTTGGACCCAGTGAAAGGCGTTCACCGATCAAACATGCCGATAATCTGAAGCCAGAAGGCGATTTTGTGCGACCTGAACATGAAGAATTCCGTCCAGCGGAGAGGCCTGTCGTTAAGAAGCCAACCGATAACTTGAGACCCGAAGGGGACTTCGAAAGACCTCACAAAGCTCCCGTTGGTCCCAGTGAAAGACGTTCACCTATTAAACATGCTGATAATCTCAAGCCAGAAGGTGACTTCGTACGACCTGAGCATGAAGAATTTCGTCCAGCGGAAAGGCCTGTTGCTAAGAAACCAACCGATAACCTGAGACCCGAAGGAGATTTCGAAAGACCACACAAAGCTCCTGTTGGTCCAGGCGAAAGACGTTCACCTATCAAACATGCAGATAACCTCAAGCCAGAAGGAGAATTCTCGCGACCTGAGCATGAAGAATTCCGCCCAGCGGAGAGGCCGGTTGTTAAGAAGNATGAAGAATTTCGTCCAGCGGAAAGGCCTGTTGCTAAGAAACCAACCGATAACCTGAGGCCCGAAGGAGATTTCGAAAGACCACACAAAGCTCCTGTTGGTCCAGGCGAAAGACGTTCACCTATTAAACATGCAGATAACCTCAAGCCAGAAGGAGATTTCTCGCGACCTGAGCATGAAGAATTCCGCCCAGCGGAGAGGCCGGTTGTTAAGAAGCCGACTGATAACCTGAAACCCGAAGGCGATTTTGAAAGACCTCACAAAGCTCCTGTTGGTCCAGGTGAAAGACGTACACCGATCAAACACGCTGATAATCTCAAGCCAGAAGGTGACTTTGTACGACCGGAGCATGAGGACTTCCGCCCAGCGGAGAGGCCTGTTGCGAAGAAGCCGACTGATAATTTGAAACCCGAAGGAGATTTCGAAAGACCACACAAAGCCCCTGTTGGCCCAGGTGAAAGACGTACACCAATCAAACACGCTGATAATCTCAAGCCAGAAGGAGATTTCGTACGACCGGAACACGAGGAATTCCGTCCAGCGGAGAGGCCTGTTGTAAAGAAGCCCACTGATAACTTGAAACCTGAAGGAGATTTCGAAAGACCTCACAAAGCTCCGGTTGGCCCAGGTGAAAGACGTTCGCCTATTAAACACGCAGATAATCTCAAGCCAGAAGGAGACTTTTCACGACCTGAGCATGAAGAATTCCGCCCGGCGGAGAGGCCTGTTGCTAAAAAGCCGACTGACAATTTGAAACCCGAAGGAGATTTTGAAAGACCTCACAAAGCTCCCGTTGGTCCAGGTGAAAGACGTACACCGATCAAACACGCTGATAATCTCAAGCCCGAAGGCGACTTTGTACGACCTGAGCATGAAGAATTCCGCCCAGCGGAGAGGCCTGTAGTCAAGAAACCTACCGATAATCTGAAACCCGAAGGAGATTTCGATAGACCACACAAAGCTCCTGTAGGTCCGGGCGAAAGACGTACACCAATTAAGCATGCAGACAATCTCAAGCCAGAAGGCGATTTCGTACGACCGGAACACGAGGATTTCCGTCCAGCGGAGAGGCCTGTTGCGAAAAAGCCGACTGATAACTTGAAATCGGAAGGAGATTTTGAAAGACCGCACAAAGCTCCGGTTGGCCCAGGTGAAAGACGTTCACCTATTAAACACGCAGATAATCTCAAGCCAGAAGGCGACTTTGTACGACCTGAGCACGAAGAATTCCGCCCAGCGGAGAGGCCTGTTGTCAAAAAACCTACAGATAATCTGAAACCCGAAGGAGATTTCGAAAGACCACACAAAGCTCCTGTAGGTCCAGGCGAAAGACGTTCACCGATCAAACATGCTGATAATCTGAAGCCAGAAGGCGATTTCGTGCGACCCGACCACGAGGAATTCCGACCAGCGGAGAGGCCGGTTGTTAAGAAACCTACCGATAATCTGAGACCCGAAGGAGATTTCGAAAGACCTCACAAAGCTCCTGTTGGTCCAGGCGAAAGACGTTCACCGATCAAACACAGTGATAATCTCATGCCTGAGGGTGAAATCAATATTTACCGATCTCGCGATGATTATACGGCGATAAGAAAAACCGATAAGGTGGAAGTTATACGCCATGAAGACAACTTGAGAATGGAGGGTGAACATGTCGATATGCAAAGGCGCGATGATTATCGAATAACAAGAGGTGAAAGGACCGAGGTCATCAGACACGAGGACAATCTCTATTTAGAAGGCGATTTTGAGAAACGTACCACCATTGAATATAGTCCAGCCGAAAGAAGAAAGCCAATACGTCACGAGGACAATTTATATCCAGAAGGAGACTTTGAACGGCCGGAGCATGAACAGTTCCGACCAGCGGAGCGACCAGTTGTCAAAAAACCAAAGGACAACTTGAGGCCCGAGGGAGACTTTGAGAGACCTCATAAAGCTCCTGTAGGTCCAGCTGAGAGAAGATCGCCTATTAAGCATCCGGATAACCTTCATACCGAAGGAGATTTCGAAAGGCCGGAGCATGAAGAATTCCGTCCAGCAGAAAGACCCGTTGTCAAAAAACCAAAAGACAACTTGAAGCCTGAGGGTGATTTTGAGCGGCCCCATAAAGCTCCTGTTGGCCCGGGTGAGAGGCGTACACCGATCAAACATGCGGATAATCTTAAGCCAGAAGGTGATTTCGTGCGTCCCGAGCATGAGGAGTTCCGTCCTGCGGAACGTCCTGTTGTCAAAAAACCAAAAGATAACCTGAAACCTGAAGGTGATTTCGAAAGACCTCAAAAAGCTCCCGTTGGACCAGGCGAAAGACGATCACCAATCAAACACCATGATAATCTCCAACCAGAAGGTGATTTTGTGCGGCCTGAACATGAGGAATTCCGTCCGGCGGAAAGACCCGTCGTTAAGAAGCCACAAGACAACCTGAAACCGGAAGGTGACTTTGAGCGACCTCATAAAGCTCCTGTTGGCCCGGGTGAAAGGCGCTCACCAATTAAACACACCGACAATCTCAAACCTGAAGGCGAAATGGATATCCACAGATCTCGCGATGATTATACCGTGACCAGGAGAATAGACAAAGTGGACGTTATACGTCATGAAGATAACTTGAGAATGGAAGGTGAACATATAGACATGCAACGACGCGATGATTACCGGGTAACACGCGGTGAAAGGACCGAGGTTATCAGGCACGAGGACAATCTCCATCTGGAGGGCGAGTTTGAGAAACGCACCACCATTAAATATAGTCCAGCTGAGAAGAGAAAGCCCATACGCCACGGAGATAATTTGTATCCCGAAGGAGACTTTGAACGGCCGGAGCATGAACAGTTCCGTCCAGCAGAAAGGCCCGTTGTGAAAAAACCGAAAGACAACCTGAGGCCCGAGGGAGACTTTGACAGACCTGACAAAGCTCCTGTTGGCCCTGGCGAAAGGCGTTCACCGATCAAACATTCGGACAATCTCAAGCCGGAAGGCGATTTTGTACGCCCAGAACATGATGAATTCCGACCAGCGGAAAGGCCTGTAGTCATAAAGCCAAAGGATAACTTGAGGCCCGAAGGAGAGTTCGAGCGACCTCACAAAGCTCCTGTCGGCCCAGCTGAGAGAAGATCTCCGATTAAACACGCGGATAACCTCCATCCGGAGGGAGACTTTGAACGGCCGGAGCATGCAAAGTTCCGACCGGCAGAACGACCGGTTGTCAAGAAACCTACCGATAATTTGAAACCCGAAGGAGACTTCGAGAGGCCCTCGAAATCTCCCGTTGGTCCAGGCGAAAGACGTTCACCGATCAAACATTCTGATAATCTGAAGCCGGAGGGTGATTTTATGCGTCCTGAGCATGAGGAGTTCCGTCCAGCGGAAAGACCCGTCGTCAAGAAACCAATCGATAACTTGAGACCCGAAGGTGATTTCGAACGACCTCAGAAAGCTCCCGTTGGACCAGGTGAGCGACGATCACCCATCAAACATTCCGATAACCTCAAGCCAGAGGGTGATTTCGAACGACCTCACAAGGCTCCCGTTGGACCGGGCGAAAGGCGTTCACCAATCAAACACCATGATAATCTCCAACCGGAAGGTGATTTTGTACGCCCTGAACATGAAGAATTCCGTCCAGCGGAAAGACCGGTCGTTAAGAAGCCAAAAGACAATCTGAAACCGGAAGGTGACTTTGAGAGACCGCACAAAGCTCCTGTGGGTCCGGGTGAAAGACGTTCACCAATTAAACACTCTGACAATCTCAAACCTGAGGGTGAAATGGATATCCACAGGTCACGCGATGATTATACATCGGCTAGACGAATAGAAAAGGTGGACGTTGTGCGCCATGAAGACAATTTGAAGATCGAGGGTGAATACGTCGATATGCGTCGTCGCGACGACTACAGCGTAGTCCGGGGCGAAAGAACCGAGGTGGTACGACACGAGGATAATCTTCATCTGGAAGGAGATTTTGAGAAACGCGTCACAACTAAATTCAGTCCAGCTGAACGAAGGAGGCCCATACGTCACGAGGACAATCTCTATCCGGAAGGAGACTTCGAACGGCCGGAACACGAGAAATTCCGTCCAGCAGAAAGGCCTGTCGCAAGGAAACCAGAAGACAACTTGAAACCCGAGGGAGATTTCGATAGACCTCACAACCGGCCCGTCGGTCCTGGTGAAAGAAGATCGCCCATTAAACATCCGGATAATCTGCATCCCGAAGGAGACTTTGAAAGGCCAGAGCACGGCAAGTTCCGACCAGCAGAACGACCGGTTGTCAAGAAACCTACCGATAATTTGAAACCCGAAGGAGACTTTGAGAGGCCCTCGAAATCTCCCGTTGGTCCAGCCGAACGAAGATCTCCGATTAAGCATCCGGACAACTTGCATCCAGAAGGAGACTTTGAGCGTCCGACGCAGCAAAAGTTCCGGCCAGCGGAGAAGCCAATCGTCAAGAAACCAACGGACAACTTGCGGCCCGAAGGAGATTTCGAAAGACCACATGATTCTCCCGTTGGTCCAGCAGAGCGAAGATCTCCAATCAAACATCCGGATAATCTTCACCCTGAGGGAGACTTTGAGCGACCGGAACATGACAAATTCCGTCCAGCCGAAAGACCGGTAATTAAAAAGCCTCATGACAACTTGAAACCGGAAGGAGATTTCACGAGACCTCACAAATCGGCAGTTGGTCCAGCGGAGCGAAGATCGCCGATTAAACACGCGGACAACTTACATCCCGAAGGTGACTTTGTGGCGCGTCCTAAAGATGATTACACAGCAAAAAGAGGCGACCGTCCGGTGCAGAAGAAGCCGCAGGACAATTTGAAGCCCGAGGGTGATTTCGCAGGAAAGCCACGTGACGATTATCGACCAAGCATCGGGGAAAGATCGGAAATAGTAATCCACCAAGACAATCTGAAGATGGAAGGAGAAATGGATATGCGTAGATCGCGCGACGATTACACGACGACCAGGAAAATCGAAAAAGTGAATGTCGTTCGTCACGAGGACAATCTCAAGATCGAAGGTGAATATACGGACATCAGACGTCGCGAAGATTACAATGTAACCCGTGGTGAGAGAACGCAAATAATAAGACACGAGGATAATCTTCATTTGGAAGGAGATTTCGAACGCCCGCAAAAATCACCGGTTGGCCCGGCCGAGAGGAGATCTCCTTATAAATATACAGACAACCTCAAACCTGAAGGTGATTTCGACCGTCGTAGCCCAACCAAGTTTGCGCCGGCTGAACGAAGAGCTCCGATCCGTCATGAGGACAATTTGCGCTCGGAAGGCGAAATGCAAGTGAGTTTAACTTCCCGCGACGATTACAGCAACAAAAAAATGAGCAGCGTGGATCGGCGTGTCGAAGTAAAACGTCGAGAAGATAATCTTCGTATGGAGGGTGAGATCGATGTGCGTCGGACGAGGGACGATTTTAAAAAGGTAACCAGGATCGAGAGAGTCGACATTCGCAAGCGCGAAGATAACTTGAAAATGGAAGGTGAATTTGTGGACATTCATCGCCGGGAAGATTACAGCAACGTCGTAGGCGAGAGGAGTACCATCACGAGACATCCGGACCATTTGCGTCCGGAAGGTGATTTCGACAGACCTCAGAGACAACCGGTTGGTCCGGGTGAGCGTAGATCTCCAATAAAACATCCCGATAATTTGAGACCCGAGGGTGATTTCGAGTCGAAGAGTCCGGACGTTTACCATCCGGGTGAGAGGCGATCACCGATTCGTCAAGTGGACAACTTGAAACCGGAAGGAGACTTTGTAGGTCGTTCCAAGGACGATTACACGACCAGACGAGCCGAACGCACGGAAGTTGTGCGTCGGGAAGATAATTTGAAGATGTCTGGTGATTTCCATGGCACGACTTCACAAAAATCGACCCACACCGTCGTACGCGGTGAACGTGCAGAGATCAAACGTCACGAGGACAATCTTCGTGTTAGCAACGACAGTATGGAGACCAGAACCACAAGCAACGATTCCTTCAGTTCAACGAGCAAAGGCGCTCAGCCTGCGGCTGGCAAAACTATCAATCGTCGACGCCACATGGAATCTTCGTTCTCCTTGGGTGACGATAATACCGCAATGACGACAACTAATCAGAGAAATTACAACACGTATACAAAGAAAGTCGGCAGAGAAGTTGCTTCCAACATCAACAATATCACAGAATCGCACAGCAACAAAAACGTCACTTCGAACACGAACAACTTTTCCGATACCAGGAACAATACGATCAGCAGATCATCGTCATCATCATCGACGACGAATCAACGGACAACACATTCCAGTAGCACGACCGAGCAACACGTCCGATCGCAGAATGTTACTAGCATGCGTAACGTTAGCGCTGATCGTTCCATCAGCGATCATTCGAGCTCTCGCCATTCGGACAATCGCTACAATAGTCGCGAGGATATCCAGAGAACTCGAAATGAAACGAGCAAACGGGATTACGTTAATACACAACGCGTGGACAATAGACAAAGTTCCAGTACCATCAACACCAGCTCGTCGCGTCACACTGCCCAACAGCATACAGTTTCGAGTCAGGCTCGTTACAGTACCAACGGACAATCCACCAGCAACGAATTCCGCCAAGCTATCGGTGCTGGAAATTCTGATAATCGCGTAGCTACTGATTCATCGAGCGTCAAATCCGGTCACCATCGCAAAAACGTCATATCGTCATCGTCCACCGATGTTAATAACTCGGTCTTGCACCGACGCGGCCAGGTCACCTCCACCGAGGCTCTTCATACAATATCATCGACCGCAGCCGATCAGCGCAAGAGCATCTCGAATCTTGCCGAAAGCGGACAATACATTAGCAATTCGAGTCAAAGCAGCGATCGTCACAGCTTGACATCTCTTCATCGCAGCAACAAAGATGGCAATCCTTGGGCATCCTCCACCTACGAACGCCCTCAACGCGTCGTCCAAAAAGACAACTTGACCGTCGGTGGCAAATTTTATTCCCACAGTGAAGCTAAAAATTATGGCAATTTTACGAGCCAAAAGACCGAGCGAGTACACAAACAATCCAATGTCTCGCACATTAGTCTGGGTGATGGTAATTCAACTCCAAGCAGCAGCTTGTACAAGCGGGAATTTGTACCCAGAGCCAAAGGTCCCTGCCCAGCCGCTCTCCTCGAAGCCAAGCAAGCACCGTTCAAACACACGCGCGACACACCCAAACACAAATTCTATTTACCCGTCGTGTCTAATTAAAATACTCCTTTTCTGTCACTCCAATTTTCGATACTGGCAATGAAACGAATCAAACGGAGAGCTCTCAGTAAGTCTGTCATAAATAAAAATCCTTAAAAAAAAAATAAAAAAAATAGAGCAGGAGCCATCCAAACTAATTAATGCTGCATCTTGCAACGGCTGGTATTTGACCCACGGAAGTGAAGAAAAAAAAAAAAAGTATAACGATTTTTATTATGGAATATTAGCCGATCAAGAGGGCCAAGTCTCGCAGAACTGCGGACTGTGATAGAAATACGAGCTATTGAAAACCGAATGGGTAAATATTATTTCATTCTTTAGAGAAACACCATCATGGGTTTCGTCTTCATTATATTATCGTTAGCTTCCCATACGGCTCATCCAACAAATTTATATTTTCATAAAATAGAATAAATCGATATAATCCCATATCCTCGTCCTCGTCGACAAACCATCTCTTTTTCGTGGTAGTTGGACTTGATTTAAGTTGATGTACACGGGGCTTTTCACGGCACAGTTTTCGTCACCTCTGTCTCCAGAATTTTCGCTACTTTGTTTTGGATATTTCTGGTCCTTGACCAACGTCAAGATCAGAAATCATAAAAAAATCAAATTTCATTGATTAAACGTGCAGAGTCCCAAAAAAAATAGAAATATGTATTGAAAAGGGTAATTGAATGTTGAGGTGAAGTAATTAGTGTTGGAGCGTCATTTGACAACGCTGAACCACGTGTATTACAGAGCAATAACTAGAGCTTAAATCCGTGATAAGATCGTGTCGGGTATTGAGCCTGGACGTCGATCCGGTGTGCGACAATTATATTATAATTAGCTTTAATCAGTATTTACGTAATTAAATATAAAAAATGCCTATAGAAATATATCGTAGATGTAGCGAAGTATGCATAAAGAAGGTTGTTGTAAAAGCCATGCCTAAATTCAATTTTATACATAAATCTCATTTATTGCAATAAAAGGTATCTCATATTTTTATTCGTTTTTACGACGAAAGCGTTTTTACTAACAATTTATTTTATCCCGCATTTATTATTGCTTACGAGCCTTTTTTTAGCTTCAGGAAATAAAATAAAATATAATCGTCTTATTCCTCGTTTTATTTTCAACTTTTTATACCGATTTTCTTACTTTCCAAGTTTTCAATTACTGTACTCCTTATTTTGCTTGTTTTCTTTGAATAAACTTTTTTTTATTTCAACTTTTCTTATGATTTCTTTCACCTCTCCTCTCCCGTTATTATTTTTAGGTTCTCCCGTATTAATAAAATTATTCCATTTAGATTTTCAACATGTTACAACAAATAACACCCTTTTGCCTTTAGCATAGATAGGAAAAGTAGTGATTGTAAATAATTTATGTGTCATGTACGGTAATACATAGTTCTGCAACTATTCTGGATGCTAAAATACTTTTTGGTATTAAAATAGATTGCCATCGAGTATATATATTGAATGGGTCATAGTTTATTCATGATGATGTGAATTATAGCTTATCGACCTGCAGTAGCTATGGATTGCTCAACAAAAAAAAGGAAGAGGGCTCAAAAATGTATACTGGTTATACGTGCCAAAGGGAGTCTCCGGAAGTTGTTTAGGTCAGCAGCAGGTCAAGAGACAATGCGAACTCGAAATGCCATCGATTTGATTATTTATTTATTAACGATGGGGCTTCAACAGCAGCAAATATTGTACCAAACGCGTTTGTATATCGAGCTTCTCTTTTATCCGCAAGGAATAATTAATGTAATCACTCAGCTTGAGAATAATAAACATATACATTTTTTTCATCCCTCGCTTGGACTTGCTGCCGAATTTTTTTTGCTGTATGAGCATCGTGAAGAATTTTTCTAAAATTCGAAAAATTATAAAATTCAAACTGTTCAATCGATCTTTTCGAAATCCACTACTTTATTTTCACATTCACATTGAAAACTCGGAAAAAAAACACCATCACATATGGGGAAGCAAAAAAAAATGAAAAAAAATTGATTTGGAAAGGAACAAAGTTGAAAAAAAAGTTTTCACGTCATACAATATACGTACGATATTGTTCGCGCAGATTCGTATGTTGGTTGTTTAAAATTTTCCCCTCGCCTCCCGTGTTGCTCCGACGCAGTGACAGGGAATGATAAAATTTTGTCTGCTAACCTCATAAACATTGCGGTGGTTCGCTTTTATACACTGAACAATGAAGCGATTCCCAAAAAGTATAATACTCTGACTTTCGGGAAGAAAAATGAAGTCACAAGTGACGAAACTTTGTCTCTGCGTTGTGACATTGCTGAGCTTATTGGAGAATGGTCGGATCGAGTGTTTCCAAAGGTTACTAAATCGAAGATTAAAGTCGGCGGCGATAAGTGGTGAGAATTTCGATGCGATTCGTAACATCGTCTCAGCCTCGTTGACCGCTGTCAATGAGCCAACGATCAACGATGAAAAAAGCGACGCGACGATCGATCGGATCGACGATAAATCTCCGATCGTTTCCGAGGACGATAAAAACGATAACAACGTTGCTGCGGAAACGAGAGAAGCTCCGAGCTACGACGACGAGAGCGAAGAAGAGGACGAGGATGATCAGCAGCAGGTGCGTCAAGTCGATCGGGTAGCAAAGTCCGTCGATCGTCAATCGGAAATGGCCAACTACGACGAGCCCGAGCCGAAGGACACGAAGGATGTGGCAAAGCGAGAAATTCGCAACGAGATGATAAACGAGTACGACGACGACGACGACGACGATTCCGAAGCGAATCCCGAAGGCATCGATTCTTCGATCGAGCAAGATCCAAAAATCAAGATGGCCGTGCGGTCGACCCTCGAAGACAAGGCCTCGGCGATCGAACCCAATAAATCGATTAAGCAAAGAGACACGAGTTCGTTGCTCGTCGACGACGCCTCTGATTATGAGAAACAGATCGAGGACCAAATACAGCAGAGAATAGACTCGATCAAGGAAGATATAAAGCGACAAATCGAGAAGAAACAACAAGCCCGAGAGATCGAAGCGAACAATGCGAAATTTGACGAACTGGAGTTTCCCAATGAGTCCAGCGATGAGGCAGGAGCACCTTCGGACTCGTCGAAAAGATCGTTGCCGATTGATCACTCGGCGAGCGAGGTCGACAGGTCAAAGGTCAACGTGAGATCGAAAAGACGATCGGAGCTCGATCAAGTCGAGAAAAACGAAGATTCGAAAAATGTCGCTGTACCTGCTGCTGCTGTGAAGAAGCGAAGTTTAGCGAAACGCGTGACTCTGGTCGAGCGTCGAGACAACCGGAAGCGAAAAGATCGAAGCTCGATTCTCATACCGGAACAAGGTCATGCGGAGGTAAAAGATGATTTACCGGCTGATCTGACTCTCGATCCTAATCTCCGTTTATCGAGATCGTCGAACAAAGACAAAAATTGGAAAGCCGAAAACTCGCGACCGGCGAGATCAGCGCCGAGGCTCAAAGACGAGGTTTCCGGGGATCGGTACAGACGCGAAATGTCTGATGAACTCGAGGACGAAAAAATCAATGAGACACCGGAGGAATCGAGCAATTTTTTATTCGCCCCGCGTGAGAGATCCGAATCGAGAGGGCGACGCAGACGCAGCCGAGCTCGGAACCGCGTGAGGTCCCTCCCGGATCGCAGAAAAGCCCGCAAGCTTCCGCGCCGCTCGCGGCGTCATCGAGCTACAAGGGTATAAATTTCTATCGCCTCTCCACATCGAAAAATCTTGAAATTTCAACATTTCCACAAATAAAAATGAAAAAAAAAATTGAAAAATCAAAAAAAAATTACTTTTCATGCAGAAAGACTTTTCAGGAATCCCGGATGGAGGAAGCGGAGGAGAGGGATAAGCGCGAGATGGACGAGGATGCTGCACTTGTTGAGTACAAGGAATCATTCGGCGGTTTTCCAAGCGATTCCGGCGGCGGACTGGGTCGATTCAAGCGGATAAGACGTTCGGCGAGTATGACTTGAAAAAAAGTAAAGTTTCTGGAACAATGACGAGAGACGATGGTCCGGTGGAGTACACAGCGATCGAGGAGGAATCTCCGCGGCGTATCTCGACGCTCGAATTGAGTGTTTTCTACCCCATGCAATTATACACAATAAGATTATTTTAAATAACGTTTTTTTTTCGTCATTAATTTACAAACTCGATGCAACTTTGGTAATTAACATTTTACAAAGCTACCGCGCGATGTGGTCGAAAAAAAAAACAAAAAAAAAACTTGCCCAATGTCCAGCCCTTTAGAATTAGGTTAAATAAATAGAGACGAACGCTCGTTTGTAGTTTAGAATTAACAACGATTTAATAGACCCTGAATATTTACAAAATTTTCTAAGAAAAATTCGAATGCCTAATGAATAATTCCTTAGTGCTAAATCGTTCGCCCAAAAAGCTACACGGTACAATTCATTAAAAACGATGCTCGGAGAATATACAAAAAAAAACAAAAGGACTAAATAATGAAATATGTGAAAAGAGCAACCACATTTTCCCTTTTTTCGGTTCGTTCGTTATTTAATATTTCTTGCCTTTTCCTTCCTCTCCATCAATTGCAACCGCTATTCTATAATTGAAATAACTATTTATTATTATATTTTCGGCCCACAGCAAAATGCCACCATTTCGACAATATTTTCTTCGTGCAAAAGATGATGCGGTATGTCACGTATACATCAATATTTTATATATATATATATAATATGTATATACATAAAATACTCGTCCTCGAGAGCGTTTGCGTAAGTCTCCTCCCAATCCTTTCAAATTAGGAGAAACAACGAAACAACACACACATACATACATGTATATATGTGCAATATGCCTACACAAACGAATCCGAAGAAAGGCTCTTAATAAAGATATGGCTTTAAACACGAAGAGTACAATTGAATTATTGATTTTTGTGCGCCTTAACATTGTCGGAAGATTATCATATCTTTTGTCTTCTCCTTATCGCTTTTCTCATTACTTTTCTTCTCTTTTTTCCTGCCCAGCATTCACGTTTCTCCTTCTCACGATCTTTCGACCGCACTGTTCGTCTCTCTTCCTCACGGCCGTTACAATTTTTTACAGACTACTCTTAAGGAGGTTCTATCGTTCATCATGCATCAGATAAATTCCAAGTTTATTTTTCAAAATTCGTACGAAACCTTTTCGAGATATTTTCATCACAGAACGATTTTTCTTTAGGATTCTTTGGAAATTTTTGCGTAAACGTCATTGGCTCGGAAAACTCGCAGTTTTCTTCTATGCAGAAAGATTTTTCTCAATTTTTTTCCCATCCAAATGCTGAGTCACGTTTTGTTTAAAATTTGCGAGAAAAAAAACAAAAGGAAACGCGATTGGAATATATAGGCGTTTAGATGGAAAAAAAATTGGAAATTAAATAAATGAAATTCTAAATGACAAAAAATGTTTTGGTGTCAAGAACGTTTGTACGAAATTTTGAAAGAATGCTAAATAAGCTCGTTTCGTGATAGTAATACCTCAACTATCGTACTCGACTGTGAGTAAACTTTGAGAAAGTTCGACTCGTCTAGAGATCGAGTTGCAATTTTAAACACCGAATATCTCGATTACCAGACGGTGAAAGATTCTCAAGCTTTTTCCACATCGAAATACGAGGATCCGAAAGTTTCAGGCACAATTTCGAAACATTGTGGCGGAAAAATTGCATCTGATGATTTTGTCGTTACTTTTAATATACTTTTGTGATTATGGCGATAGAACCTCGTTAAAACATGTATATAAGACGATTTTATGTACAAAGATAGGAATAATGTGTAGAAAGGGTTGCGGTTTTGTTTGTTTTGTTAATTTTCGTTATTTTAGAGAGCTAAAGGGTACGAGACACGGATGGCAAATGTATGAATACATACGTGCGTTTCTCTTTTCTTTTAAACGAGCAAGTGACGTGGGAAATTGAATTTCAAGATTAAAAAGGATGCTTTAGGAGGAAAAAGAATAATTGTTGGATCAGCAAACGTGGAATACCTTGCGGGACGCTTGTCGAAAAGTTAGACTTTTGAAATTGTTTAATTAGATGAAATCGACTTAGAGCTAAATTGAAGGCAATTCCAGTCTTTCGCGTGGAAAATTTGTAGGCGATGTTTTTGCGCTTTTTATTTTTTAAACTCTCGGTTTTCGGGGGCGCAGAGTCTTTTCGATAACGCGTCGTTAGACGACACGTAATCGTTATCACCGACGCGAGGATCCGTGCGTTTCCACTTTTTGTTTTTCTCGCAGGAAGTTTCACGTGTGCTGAGTCAAATAATTGCAGTGTCTGCAATATTTTGGTTTTTCGTTAACCGAGGGAATCGTTGAATCTGCTCTTTTCAAGAGCCACAATAATTTCGTACGATTGTTTTGTTGGTCGTGAAAATTTAGTCGGTCCAATGGACGATCGAGGGTGCTAAGTGGCAAGAAGAACGAGTAATGGAATTTATTAATTGACCTTTGGTGATTCGAGACAGACGCTCGGGTGCTTTGGCACCTTGAGAAAATTCGATTATTACGATGGACGATTTCGTCATTGAAATTTCTTCGCCTCGTTATTCTTCGTGTCTGATAATTCGAATAAACAAACGCGTGGGCGCGACGTTTTTTTTGTTTCCTTTCACACACGTACGAGGAGAATATTTTGAAATTGAGAGAACGTCGAGGAGCGTTTGAAAGAAATTGAAAAAGTGGAGTTTCGGAATATGACGATTGAGGAATTTTATAATAAAACTTTTTAGCACGTATATATGTACAATCGCGTGATACAGAAATGTCGATAGTTGGCTGTTTGATAGCCGAGCGACGAGGAAACTTGTGTGTTTGGTGTGTGCGTTCTCGTGACGAATATTTTCTTAGCCATTCGCTCGGGCGCAAAGGATTTTCGTCTCGCGCATAGTCCATTGGGCTGGGACGCAAAAAAAAGGTTTTTTTTAAACTTTGACAAATGAAACATTTCGTTTGATATATTTGTTGAAAAAATCCACATTTTTGACCGCGAGTCAAAATCGATGTGCAGAGGGAAACAATTTTTCATTGACGTCACAAAGTTGCTGTTTTTTTTTCGCTTTCCAAATGGATTCTCTTGAAAAAAATAGTCGAGTGTGATATTTGAGGTGCGCCAATTCCTTCAAAAGTTAAAAGTCACGTTTGCCTCGTTGAAATGTTTGCTTTACACTGGATAAGGAGATTGTTAAAACTTTTACAGAGAGACATGAATTTGAATGGCACGACGATTTCAAAATCGTATACAGATAAAAATTTATTTCTTTGTTTTTTTGTAGTTTTGTCGTTTTGTTGTTTCCGTTGGCTGCTCTTCAGTTTTCTTGTTGGAGCCTTTCTCGTTCGCATTCACACTTGTACGATTTAGTCTAAACTCTTCTCGTACGCAGCCACACACACCTTTTAGCTCTAGCTTCGATCCTCCGATTAACAACTAGTCAATGTATACAAAGTACAGCGTATTACTTTCAAAAAACAATTGACAATCGCGGAGGGTATACGCGAGCATCTACATGCCGTTTATATTTATATATATATACTCTTTTCTATCTTACACAATATGCCAAAATCATAATCAAGTCTCCATCCTTGGAATTCAACGAAATTTCAATTTTTTCATTCATTATTTTGATAATTAGCCCTCGACGGTCACGCGGGGTCAATTTTACTCGAGCGGCTTTCGACCGACGATACGTAATAGGAATTTTGAGAAAATGCAACTTTTGACTCGTCGTTATTATTCGAAAAAGGTCCGTTCGCTCAATTTTGGAAGCTGTAGGAAGCGAACGATGTAAAATGTGGAGTATAGTTTTCGAAACGGTCGCTAATTTGTCGAGAATGCCATTTCGGACTTGTGAAACGATTTTTTTCTTTTTTAAATTGAAAATTACGATTTTTGCATCATTTTTTGAAAAAAAAACGTCATTTTTGCAGAATTTTTTTTTTCGACAGTTTTTTTGTATTAAAAATTGCAGGAATTGAATAAAATTATCGTGGACGTTAGTCAAGGGTTGAAAATACGTTGTAGGATTTTTGGTTTATTTTTTTAAAACGATTTTTCAACTATTTATCGCCTTCCAAAGCGAGCGGGATTGATAACACCCCCGATGACTATTACGTCACAATTTTGCTATAAAAAATGATGGGATTTCGTTGCCTTCCGAGGATGGGAACTCCAACGTCGTTTTTCCAATTTTCTCGGTCGATTTTACTCACGGCTTGTCTCCTTTTTTTTCTACCTTTCGAATTATCCCACGAAATAAGGAAATCTCTTGTAACTTTCCATTTCATTGGATCTCCGAAATTGTAGAATCGATCGGAGATGCCGATCGATGATTCAACCCGGAAATTCAACTCGGAGCCAGAAACAAGAGAAAAGAAGGAGCGAAACGCTGTGCACGCCGCGGGTTCGCCGGAAACATTATGAAACAGTTTGGAAACTTTGATAAATCAACGCAATTTTGTCGCAACAGTAAAAAAAGTTCTATCATATTTTAACGTTCTATATATTCTCTTATGTTTTGTTACAGTGTCAAAGTTTACCTCGCAAAAATAGAGCAAAACTTGTGAATTTTGTAGATTAAGGACGTTGTATGGTGTCGGTCGAATCTAAATTTTCCTTTTTCCGTTTCTCTTAACATTAAAAATGGTGCGCGAGTCCAAGTTGATTAAAAAAAATTGTTACAAATTGACTAAAGAACGACGTACTCCAAATCCAAGATTTTCCGAGGCAATTTGTATTTTTTTGTAATAAACAAAATTTCGAAAGAATTTTACGAGCGATTTTTTTGAAAAATTGAATAAAGCTTCTTCGATGTTACGCAAAAGTGTATGCAAAGTTTCAAAAGGCTTCACCATTTAGAAATCGAAACATAAAATATTGAAAATTGCAACTTTTAATACACTCTCTTACGAGAAACTACTGAAAATTGTGATTTTTATAAATAAATCATTTTTTTTTAGCCAAGACGTACTCCCAATCCACGATTTTCCGAGGCAATTTGTATTTTTTTGTAATAAACAAAATTTCGAAAGAATTTTACGAGCGATTTTCTTGAAAAATTGAATAAAGCTTCTTCGATGTTACACAAAAGTGTATGCAAAGTTTCAAGAGGCTTCACCATTTGGAAAGCGAAATATAAAATGTTGAAAATTGCAACTTTTAACACACGCTCTTACGAGGAACTACTGAAAATTGTGATTTTTATAAATAAATCATTTTTTTAGCCAAGACATACTCCAAATCCAAGATTTTCCGAGGCAATTTGTATTTTTTTGTAAAAAACAAAATTTCGAAAGAATTTTACGATCGATTTTTTTGAAAAATTCAATAAAGATTCTTCGATGTTAGACAAAAGTGTATGCAAAGTTTCAAGAGGCTTCACCATTGAGAAATCGAAATATAAAATGTTGAAAATTGCAACTTTTAACACGTGCTCTTACGAGAAACTACTGAAAATTGTGATTTTCATAAATAAATATCTCAACGAAATCTTTTGAACGAGTAGAAGGAATTTCATCGACAGAAATCTCAGCAAACAACGTCCTTAAAAAAAAACGACGATAAAGACGCTCAGAAACAGAAAAAAATGCCTTAAAAACTGATGCTCCTCGTTTTGCTCTATAATTGACCGGTAAAAATGCTCTTGTGAACGATTTAAAAACCTCTGGATTATTCGTATTTCCGCAAAGGTGGGAAAAAAAAACGAAAATTGAATGGTTTGATATGACAATTTACATATTTCTATGGGTGTGTGTATTTGTGCATTCTACAAGCGTTTAAAAAAAAAAAAAACCAAGATTTGTCGGACTTGCCGTAATTCGCAGCGATTGCTCGCTCGATAATCGAGATCGAGCACAAATACACACACGCACACACGCACACGGCGAGGCAGGTGAAAATGTCAACTAGTGTAACGCGCGCAACACGAAGAAAGCATGTACAAATGAGTAAAAGTTTTGTTGTTCCTTTTAATTAATAATTTCTCTCTATTTTAAGTATTTTAAATTTTTCGCCTATTATTCCGTATTGTTTTGTGCTTTCTTTACTGTTTTCAGAGATCATACACGATACAATGTACAAAGTAGTATAAAATAAAGATAAAAACGGCTCGATAAACATTTGTATTTAATAATATAATGTTGAATCAACAATTTTATCACGAACGGGTTTTGGTTCACTCGCAAATGCAGTTCCAACTGATAAATTATTATTTCCTTTTTTAAATTTATTTCCTTCTTTTTTGATAGAATTTCAACATTTTTTTTTGTTTTTTTTTCAATTGATTAACTTTTCAGTGTTGCCACGTTGGAAGCGCAAAAACGACCGAGAACCGTGTTTCCCTTGTCCCCCTAAATCGTCTTGTCCGTCGGCGAAACGTCCAATCGTTTTTTTTTAACTTTTATCCTTTTTTTGTTTAATTATCAAGAAAAGAAAATGCTGAGTGTTTTCTTTCGTCAGTTTCTACGTCCTCTCGATGGACACGCATTTTTCGAGCTCTCTCGAAGAAAAATTCCTTTCGAATTTTTATCGATTTTGAAAGAAAATCTCTTATTCTGTGTGGGTGTGTGTGTGTGTTTTCGTCAGTTATTCGCTCGATCGGTTTCTCCTGTGTCCACGTCCGCTGTGTGTCTTTCTCGCTCGCCCTTTTCCTCGGGATCTCCCGATCGCGCTTAAAGACGATCTAACCTAAAGTGATCCTCGGCGTTCGCGTCGGATATGACCATGTCGGGATCCGTCAGCATTTGCAATCCGTCGAGATCGATTGGTCCGAGGCCTTGTCTGAGGGCGTCGTCGGATGTGAACAAGTCTGGATCGAAATCCCCGGTCATGGAGGGTCCGAGATCCTTGACGAACTCGGGACTCGTCAGGTCGTCCGTGCCGGAGAAATCTGCAAAGGATTTTCGTGTCAAATGATATTTATCGAGCGAGCGCACGCTTTTCAGGAATTTTCAAGTCGAATGGCTCACCGGTGAGTATGATCGTAGGCGTATTTGGCGTTTGCGGAGTCAATTGTTGCGTAGTCGTCGGTGTTCGAGGCTGATACGCCATTTGTGGGCTCGTACTGAAGTAACCGGCGTCGCTGCTCCCAAGGTCACCACCAACGTTGATCATTTCGTTCTACAAAATTTTACAACAGCTGTAGCCTCACCATTCTTTCCTTAGAATAAACCTTTTTTACGAACTATTGGTCCAAAATGATTGAGAAGTTTGCATTGTTGGAATTTAAGGGAAAATTTATTTTTGGAAGGCGATGAATGGTTGAAAAATCGTTTTAAAAATAAACCAAAAATACTACAATGTATTTTGAACCCTTGAGTAACGACCACGATGACTGTATTTAATTTGCGCAATTTTTGATACAAAAAAAATGTCGAAAACAAAAATTCTGCAAAAATGACATTTTTTTTTACGAAAAATGATGCAGAAATTTTAATTTTCAATAAAAAAAATAAAAAATCGTTTCATAAGTCTGAAATAGCATGCTTCCAGGTGGGACTGGTTAAATTATTTGTTAAAATGGTCACTGGAAGTGTTACCGAGCCCACTCACTTCAAAAGGCGATAAATGGTTGAAAAATCGTTTTGAAAATAAACCAAAAATACTACAATGTATTTTGAACCCTTGAGTAACGACCATGATGATTTTATTTTATTCGTGCAATTTTTAATACAAAAAAAATGTCGAAAACAAAAATTCTGCAAAAATGACGTTTTTTTTACGAAAAATGATGCAGAAAGTGTAATTTTCAATTAAAAAACAAAAAAATCGTTCCATAAGAGGAAGGAAAAACTCACTGTCGCATAGTTGGCTGTATGGTTCGGTGACCCGATGTAAGGATTCATAGTATTTGGATCCACGGTCGAGTCCATCTGTGGTAGAGTCGAAAAAAACAAAAAACAAAAAAAAAGGCAGGAATTAGATTCGATCGTTTGTACTCGAATAAAAAAGTGTACACCAAGTAGTGATTTTTGTGGAATGCCAAAGAATGAAGCATATTCGATGTTTGGTGCATAGATCGTTTTTTTTCTCCGCTCGTAATTTAACAATATTGTAGAGTAATGATGGCAATTGAGGGAATAATACGAGGAAAGGGATGACGAGGGTTGCGAAGGAAATTTGGAAGTCTCATCACCTCTGCCTGGGTTGCCCAACCGGATTCCATAAGTTGTTGTATCACTTGCGCCCATCCCTAACGTTAGCAGGTAACAAATAAGCGAGAAATATTTTCAAATATGACGCAGAGGACCAGAAGAAAAATTCTCTCAAGTGCCTCGATAAAAATACTTCGGAAAAATATTGAAATTCCGACCAGAACGAAAATGTATGAAAAAAAAAAAAGGTTATTGATTTTTCCATGTGCGTGAGTGATTTTTCATTTATTTGCATCGGTCCTGAATAATTGATCGGTTCACTTACCGATTCCTTCCGGTTCAACGATACAACGAAAAAAAAGAGAAAGAGAGAGACAACCGAGTATAATTTGGCAAGTATTAATAGACGGAGAGAATTGAATCGTTATCGATTTACTTTTGAGAGGAATGAGAGTCACTCGTTAGGGGCTTTCGATACTTACCACTCCCTTTGATTGGCACAAACAGAAGAATTAACAAAAGGATTTTTACAAAGCAGTTTCGAGATGGGAGACGGAGCGTTTAGGGTTTGTCTTTCCTCTGAGAATCTCTTTCTCACGGAAATAGATGTTTACTTTATAATGTAACTCACCATGTTGAATTGTTCAAAGGTCTGCTGGAGCGCGGTCGCCTGTGCTTGGTTTATGAAATAACTGTTTTGGTCTATTCTGTCGGAACCGAGATTCGGCTGTGCGCTGTGCCCCCCCGTTGGACTCGACGGTGCTGACGGATTATTGCTGTAACTCAATGGACTTCCCTGCAAAGAAAAACAAATCAATTGGCTCGTTTAAAAAATCGCAAATTGAAGAAAATTTCGTGTATGGAGAGAAAATAATATTGGAAGTGATTGTGACGTGGTTTTTGGGTCCATATCGTCCCTTTGGGAAATTTGAGCAAATACGTAGCAAATTTTAATCAAAAATTGAACGAAAAATGTGCGATTTTCAATGGAATATGAATGATTGAAATTTTTCGTTTGATTGAAAAATGTTGAAATCGAGCGAAAATTGTAAAAGTTTCTGGAATTTCAAATCAGTCTTCGGAAATTTGGAAAAAAATATTGAAATTGGTCGAAAAATGTCAAAGTGGCTGTTATTTTCAATAAAATAGAAATGATTTAAAATTTTCATCTCAATATCGAAGAAAAATGTTAAAAAATAGCGAAAAATGTCAAAACTTGCGCGGTTTTCAAAAGAATATATAAATAATTAAAAATTTCATCTGTAATCTTTCGAAAAATGTTGAAATCGAGCAAAAAATGTCAAAGTTTCTGCAAATTTCAATAAAAAGTCTATGAATAAAATTAGTCTTTGGAAATTCGGAAAAAAATATTGAAATTGGACGAAAAATGTCAAAGTTTCTGGGATTTTTAATAAAATATCAATAATTAAAATTAGTCTCTAGAAATTCTTCAAAAAATGTCAAAATTCTTCAAAAAATGTCAAAGTGTCTGCCATTTCCAATAAAATACGAATAATCAAAAATTTCATCTAAAATCTTTCAAAAAATGTTGAAATTGTGTGAAAACTCTAATTTTCCTTTATTTCCCATAAAATATGAATGAAGAATTACCAAATGCTAAAATCCCTGAAAAGGACGACATAGCACCAAGGAGCTACGATGCGATACCAACGTTTGATATGATTTTCTCTCCGGATAGACGCAATTTTGGTAAAAACATGAAACGTCATAATATTGAGAAACTTTACTTGAACTGTGAGACTAGGTGAAGATTGAGGTGACGGCCTATGAACCTGTTGTGACGTTCTATAAGATGCTAAGGAATTGAGCTGTTGTTGTTGTTGTTGTTGATGTTGGGACTGCGACGCTTTCTATTGAGAAAATTCAAGCAACGATTAACAATAACGAAAAATAATGTTTGCTCCAGAAGCAAAGAAACTTACTGGACTTTGTGGCGGCACGGGACTGTGCGGTTGCTGATAAATGTAATGAGCAGGACTATGCGACGTTGGCGGTTGTTGTTGTTGTTGTTGTTGTTGTTGAACTTGGGCCTGTTGCTGTTGTTGAGCGTACGAATGGAGCTCTTGCTGGGAAGTACTTGTGCTGTTGTCCAGCGCCACACCCTGCTTGTAATGACAGACAGACGAAGAAAAACATGAACGTGGATATTCGTGAACAGGAAAAAGCCAAATTTGACAGTTTGCTGGAGTTTTTCGTTTTTCCAACTTTCCGAACTACGTATTCATGTAGAAACACGTTTGCGTATACTGAGCCAATGAAAACTTGAAAATTTCTCATGTGGAATAGAAAGGAGGCACGAGTTTGAACGTTTGTCAATTTTTTTACTAAACAGAAACATTCTGCGCAGTAAAAATCGCAGAATTCGGCGTTACAGTAATTTTTTAATTATCTCGGTGTGTATACGCGAACGTGAGGTTTCTGGCACGTCTAAAAAATCGAGCTGTCCGCCGAACGAGCGAAATCGATGCAGCCTCGCTGGCGGTGCAGTTGCAATATTTTTTCAGCATGCTTCACCGACTAGATCGTTTTTTCCTCTTTCGTTCTCGAACATTTTCATTTTTATTTGTTCACTCGAGGATCTAGTGGAGATTTATCGTCAGGGCCATCGATGCACACCGGACGAGCAAGGCTCAAGAATTCTCTACGCGATCCATGCGAGTAAAATTGTTTCCAACATTAATTTGAAAAGTAAAAATAGAAAAAAAAAGCAGAAATGGCGAAAAATTCGAATGAAGAAAATTTCGATTCGTTGGTTGAAATTTCGTTCGTTCGAAAAATTTTCATTTCTGAGATAAAATTTGCGTTAGATCGCTGACGAAAAAAAAGCACACATCGATTTTTATTCTTCGCTCAATTATGCGATAAAAATGAAGGGTTATGAATAAAAAAATGTGGTGGGAAAGGAAATGATCGGGCAGGAGGAAAATTGGGAGAGGGAGGAAGAAAAAATAATATTAACGATTCTACTGACCTGCTTACACATGTGTAGAAACCTAGAGTTAACAGGCACTGATAAATGGTTCTGCAAAATAACAAAAGACAAAGAAACACTACAAAAAAACGGCAAAATAAAAAATAAGGAGAAAAAGTAAAAAAAAGGGAGGACGAAAATAAGAATAACGATGATACGAAACGAAGCAGACAACAGCAAAATTTCATTAGTCGTTATTCTCGCAAGGCATGCTGTTTGAGAATGAAGGAAAAAAAAAAAAAAATACTGGAAAGACAAGAAAAACGAAAATTTGGGGGGAAATTCATCGATCTCTGTTTCGTCAGCCTGCTGCGAGCATGCAACTACATCGAATGCAACGTCGTAATGCATTTTTACGATTCGATCGTAATTCGAATAAAAAAAAAACGAAATTTGACCAAAAACGTAGCTGGGCAAATAGCGAATGGAATAAAAATCGTTTTTATCGAAGGATTTTGTTGAATTTTTGTTTTTTATGGAAAGAGTTTGCCCAGCTTCGTTTTCCAAGGCTCGTTGCTGCTAATTCCAAGGAATAAGTACATCGAATGCAACGTCGTAATGCATTTTTACGATTCGATCGTAATTCGAATAAAAAAAAACGAAATTTGACCAAAAACGTAGCTGGGCAAATAGCGAATGGAATAAAAATCGTTTTCATCGAAGGATTTTGTCGAATTTTTGTTTTTTATGGAAAGAGTTTGCCCAGCTTCGTTTTCCAAGGCTCATTGCTGCTAATTGCAAGGAATGAGTACCGCAAGGATATTTACTTGGGCACTCGGTGGGCTGTGATCCTGTGAAAAGGATAGCCTTCCAGCTTGAGCCAAGCTGGTCGGCGACAGAGTCGTAGGACTGCTCGTTTGAGGGCTCTGAAAAATCCCCAAAGTTCGAGGATATTTCTCGCATCAATTTTCCATCAAAATTCTCTTCCCCCTTTTTTTTAACTTTTTTTTCGCGGCTCGAGCTTGAGAAATATGCACGCAAGATAAATATTCCAAGATTAGATGAGAGCGTGGAACGTACGGACGAATAGTTTTGCCACGAACAACAATTGCCATCGTTTTTTTTTACGGTCTCGTTAAAATTTTGAAAATTCTTTGCATCGTTGCCATTTCCGAGCAATCGCTTGGCAAACGTTCTTTCGTTACGACGCTCGAGGATGCTCTCATCTCATTCGAAACGTACAAGAGCACACGCAGAATATTGATGGGACGGAAAATTATTTTTTTAGTTAGTAAAAGCGAAAAAAACGAGATTCAAGCGTTGCCGTTGAGATTAACGTAAAAGTGTCGTGGAGAGAAATGATTGAGCTTCCTCATAGAGGAAGCTGTCGGGCTTGTTGGAAAGTTGCGCAATGTTAAGAATTTCGTGATTTATGGAAAAATGCGGACACAGAGGCACGCGCACGCACTCTCAGGCACACAATGTGCGTATGAATATTCGTGGAGAAGAGTACGTGACTGATATTTAGTACGCAATATCCGAGCGATGTGATAAACTCACGTTGCTGTACTGCGTACTGCTCGAGTGATCCTCGTGGTCGAGGGCCCCGTGCAGAGGTGTTGGAAAATGGACGTTGCTCAGGTCCGGTAACGAACCAGTATTGTTGCCTATCGGTATCTGTTGTTCCGGTGATTGCGAACTGGGATGGATGCTGCGAAAACGTAGAAACAAACAAAAATCACATTAAATCGACAAAATTCATAGCCAAGAAGCAAAAAGACGTTTTTCTTCGATTAGAACGTCAATCATCAATTTTTACGATTTTGAAGTTTGCGTCGTTGAAAAATTTCCATGATTTTTAAAATTGACGAAATAATTAATGGAAAAATAATTTTTCGTTGGAATGGATGCTGCGAAAACGAAAAAAACCACATTGAATGGAAAAAATTCATAGACAAAAAGCAAAAAGACGTTTTTCTTCGATTAAAACGTAAATGATCAATTTTTACGATTTTGACGTTTGCGTCGTTGAAAAATTTCCATGATTTTTAAAATTGACGAAATAATTAATGGAAAAATCATTTTTCGTTGGAATGGATGCTGCGAAAACGAAAAAACAAAAAAAAACCACACTGAATGGAAAAAATTCATAGCCAAGAAGCAAAAAGACGTTTTTCTTCGATTAGAACGTAAATTATCAATTTTTACGATTTTGACGTTTGCGTCGTTGAAAAATTTCCATGATTTTCAAAATTGACGAAATAATTAATGGAAAAATCATTTTTCGTTGGAATGGATGCTGCGAAAACGAAAAAACAAAAAAAAAACAACATTGAATGGAAAAAATTCATAGGCAAAAAGCAAAAAGACGTTTTTCTTCGATTAAAACGTAAATTATCAATTTTTACTATTTTGACGTTTGCGTCGTTGAAAAATTTCCATGATTTTTAAAATTGACGAAATAATGAATGGAAAAATCATTTTTCGTTGGAATGGATGCTGCGAAAACGTAGAAACAAAAAAAAATCACACTGAATGGAAAAAATTCATAGGCAAAAACCAAAAAGACGTTTTTCTTCGATTAAAACGTAAATTATCAATTTTTACGATTTTGACGTTTGCGTCGTTGAAAAATTTCCATAATTTTTAAAATTGACGAAATAATGAATGGAAAAATCATTTTTCGTTGGAATGGATGCTGCGAAAACGAAAAAACAAAAGAAAACCACACTGAATGGAAAAAATTCATAGGAAAAAAGCAAAAAGACGTTTTTCTTCGATTAGAACGTCAATTATCAATTTTTACGATTTTGAAGTTTGCGTGGTTGAAAAATTTCCATAATTTTTAAAATTGTCGAAATAATTGATGAAAAAACAATTTTTCGTTGGACTCGAACGTTGGGAACTTGATTTTTCGACGATTCTCAATGGAATAGCCCATGTGCTCGTGCGCGCGGAGGATGTGTATGCAAAAAAATGAAAGGGGCAAATGGTATCGCATTTTTTGTCAAGTTGAAATTCAAGGGAGTCGTTATTCGGTGAGTTCCCACGAAGAGCGTGGGAACGTGATATTGTTTGGATTCTCGCAGAAAGCGTTTTTCCCGCGATGAGCAATTCCAGCGGGACGTCAAAATCCAAAAGATATGGATCGTGTGTTTATTGATATTCTGGTGAATAAATGTGGCCAAAGGAATTGTGTGAAAATTGATGAAGAAAGATAATTGCCAATAAAAAAAAATTGCCAGCATTTTCGAGAGAATCTCGTACGATGACGTTTTTTTTTTTTTTTTCAAGTTTCTCTTTGTATGCTTGGCATTCTGCGGGCACTCCGATGCGCGATGCATTTAAAAATGCTCATACGCTATGGAACTGCGACACAATTATGCAAACTGCATTTATTTTATTATTTTCATATAATTTTTCGTTTTTTTTGTTTTTTTCGTTTTTTTACAAACTCTCGATAAATTTTTCACAGCGCGGCGAGTTTTCTCGCTTCCGCAATGCGCTCACGTGCGTAAACACACTCGCGGTCGCGGCGGGATGATAAAGTCGCGGGCGGCACGAGAGTACAACGTCACATCGCACACGATCTATTCTTCGCTCGTTCCTACTTTTCCTTTATATAACTCTGTATTTATGAGACTCG
>JBAJMU010000009.1:11748898-11759359 GCA_037952995.1 Hyposoter didymator | reverse complement strand
AAGAAAAAATAGTGAATGGCGCACGGAGGTTTTTTTTGCAGTTACGTACGATTACGAATCCTCGTAAACGTCCGTCCATTAGAACTCGTTGTGAGTATGTATGTATTTTTCATAAAATGGAGAGTAAAATACATCGCTCCATCACTCGGCCATTCTTCCTCCTCGTACCTTCGCATTATTAAGATCCATCACATTATTAGTGTCTCTGAAGCTATTTTTCTTATTGCCTCCCCTCGCCACCCCTTAAAAACAACGCCCACATCCCGTGTCATCCTTTATAATCTCATTCCCCAAGACGCCTCGTATTCATTTCGTTTTTACGACTTTTCGCGATAAGATCCGATCCCCCCGGGAGCTTGGCGTTTCCATCTTTCAAATTCAACGAGAGCCTTAGTGCGTTAAAAAAAAAAATAAGAAAAAAACAAATAGGTGTTGGGTAATAAAAATAAAAATATAAAAATTGAAGAAACGTAATTAGAACGAGGCGAGAAAATGTTTGCAAGAGCAGCAACGGCTTTACTCATCGTCGTGTCTCTTTACGGTTTCCGCGACGTTTCCGCCGGGGTAAGCTCCTCGCGTGACTCCCTCAGAGATTCACCACCAAGTGCTAAGAGCTACACGTTCACACACTCGGCCCCGAAACTAAATCAAGGGAAATATCCAATGCCCAAAACGCGCCTCTTTGAGTTTATCAACTTTTTCCATTTTTTTCAGCTTCCGGACTTTGTTACTCCGGAAATAATCGAAATGGTACACGACGACAAAGTTCGATGCATGGATAAGTTCGGAACCGATCAAGGTGCGTCGCTAAACATTTTTTAATCATAAACTTTAATCAAGTTTTTTGGAAACTCGAAATTTTTATGAAAATTTGATTTAATTATTTAATTATTTCAAAATTTCATAAAAATTTCATAAATTTCATAAAAATTTCATAAATTTCATAAAAATTTCATAAGTTTCATAAAAATTTCATAAATTTCATAAAAATTTCATAAATTTCATAAAAATTTATTAAACTCCATAAAAATTTATTCAATTCCATAAAAATTTATTAAATTTCATAAAAATTTATTAAATTTCATAAAAATTTGTTAAATTTCATAAAAATTTCTTAGATTTCATAAAAATTTCTTAAATTCCATAAAAATTTATTAAATATCATAGAAATTTATTAAATTTCATAGAAATTGATTAAATTTCATGGAAATTTATTGAATTTCATAAAAATTTCTTAAATTTCATAAAAATTTCTTAAATTTCATAAAAATTTCTTAAATTTCATAAAAATTTCATAAATTTCATAAAAATTTGTTAAATTTCATAAAAATTTGTTAAATTTCATAAAAATTTAATTTCATAAAAATTTGTTAAATTTCATAAAAATTTGTTAAATTTCATAAAAATTTCTTAAATTTCATAAAAATTTATTGAATTTCATAAAAATTTATTAAATTTCATAAAAATTTCTTAAATTTCATAAAAATTTTCAAAAAAATGAAGAAAAGTTCAATTTCTTTGTCTCGCATTGGAAAATTGAGGAATAATAAAAATTTTGATGTTTTTTTCGTGAATAAAAATTTGATTTACCATCCAAATGATTGATTTTGGAATTTTAATTGATTTTGAAAATGATTTCCGTAGGTATGATCGACCAAGTAAACGACGGTAATATATTGAATGATCCTAAGCTCACTTGTTACATGCACTGTCTCTTCGAGTCATTCGGTGTGGTGAGGAACCTGAACTTGGACTATATTGACTGATTGCGGAGGAAAAATGATGGCGAAAAATTGATGAAGCTATTTCCTTGTTATTCAGATCGACGAGGACTCGGGTGACTTTGAGTACGAGATGCTGTTGGGTTTCTTCCCCGAAGATATTCAGAGTCAAGGACGCGAAATCCTCGGTGGCTGTGCCGTTCAAGGTGAAAATAATATTTTGGTCTCCCAATTATTTTTCAAACGTTTGAAAATTTGATTATTTCCTAAAACTCGAGTTTCACGAAATTTCAATTATTTTATAAATTTATTTGACTTATAAATATTTTTTTTTTCTTCCCCAGACGGTGCCGACCTCTGCGAGAAAGTGTACAAAATAGCGACATGCATCCAAGCCAAAGCGCCTTCCGTAAGATTTTTTCAATTTTTTTTAAAATCCCGAAAAAAATGAAATTTTTGAAAATTCCAAAAAGTTTTTCGTCGACAGTTGATGGAGGAATTTTCGAACGTTCCCTTTTTCTCGTGCGCGTTACTCAATGTCGCGGCGGTTGAAAAATAAAACTGGTTTGGTTCACGCTGGAATTTCGACGACTTTGAATATCAACGTGAATCAAAAGAAAAAGGGAGGGGGGAGTAGCGCGAAGGTTGCACGGGTTGAGGACAATCCTGTTGTCCGTAACCCGTGAGCCCATAAAAAATCTTTCGATCCATCGTTAAAAAAAAAAAAAAAANNNAAAAAAAAAAAAAAAAATATTTTTCTGACTAAAATTTCGAAAAAAATGTCGATTTTCGAAAATTTTGACTTTTTTTTTCAAAAAATTGAATTCAACGACCACGGAAGAAAAGAAATTTCGTTGCTACGTCAAAAATTTCAAAATTTCAATATTTTCTCGTAATTCAAACGAAAGCTGACTTGTCACAAAAATAATTATTTTTAGATGTGGTTCATGCTGTGAGACACGCGAGTGCGGCAACACGAAATTGACGGAGACGAAAAAGAGAAAGAGACAAATTGAGAGGCTGCTGGAGGAGGGGAGGGAGAGCGTTGGGAATCAAGAGTCGAGAGGATGCTGTGCGGTAAAAAAATTAATACGCGATCTTGGTCCGGGCGTTGGAAATTTTTCATCCTTGTGAACGATCCGAGGGATTTGACTTACGAGAAACGAGCCACTGGGGCTTACGAAGCTTCCGGCAAGTTCATACTAATCGACTATTGGAACGAACAAAATTCAAGACACTCCGAGAAAATAAATCATTAACAACAACGATATTTAATCGTGGAAAATTAATAAAATGAAAAAAAACGTCGCTAACGAGCGGAGGAGCATCAATCCCATGACCTTCCTATGGAATTATTTCATTCAGGTTACTCATTAGTGTCATCATTGATATCGAGTCTCGAGATGGAATTGGTTGAGGAAAAAATCAATTATCATCGCCACTGACATTTTCATAATTCGCTTCTTGAAATTTTTTCGTTGAAAAAAAATGGGAAAATTAAATTTTGTTAAAAAAATCGTCGATATTTTGTTGAATACGATAAACTAAATATTTTTTAAAATTATTTTATTTATTATTATTTGTATTTTATTATTATTTATTATTTTTTGTTATTTTGGCAGAATATTTAGTTTCTGACGGAATCGTCAGCGAAATTTACGAGTGGAAGGACTAAAATTTGCTTCCGAAGAGAANAAAAAAAACGTCGCTAACGAGCGGAGGAGCATCAATCCCATGACCTTCCTATGAAATTATTTCATTCAGGTTACTCATTAGTGTCATCATTGATATCGAGTCTCGAGATGGAATTGGTTGAGGAAAAAATCAATTATCATCGCCACTGACATTTTCATAATTCGCTTCTTGAAATTTTTTCGTTGAAAAAAAATGGGAAAATTAAATTTTGTTAAAAAAATCGTCGATATTTTGTTGAATACGATAAACTAAATATTTTTTAAAATTATTTTATTTATTATTATTTGTATTTTATTATTATTTATTATTTTTTGTTATTTTGGCAGAATATTTAGTTTCTGACGGAATCGTCAGCGAAATTTACGAGTGGAAGGACTAAAATTTGCTTCCGAAGAGAATTTTTAAAATATTTCTCGCTGCAATGACCGAATTTTTGGGATTATTAAAAAAAAATGTTTAGTCAAAGAAAATTTCCATCTTTTTCAACAAAATTTTATTAAAAATCGTCGATATTTTTTTGAATACGGAAAATATTTTTTTATTATTTCAATTTTCGTTATTTTGGCAGTATTTTCGGTTTTTAACGGAATTCTCAGCGAAATTTACGCTTGGAGACTAAAATTTGCTTCCAAAGAGAATTTCTAAAATATTTCTCGCTGCAATGACCGAATTTTTGGGATTATTAAAAAAAAATGTTTAGTCAAAGAAAATTTCCATCTTTTTCAACAAAATTTTATTAAAAATCGTCGATATTTTTTTGAATACGGAAAATATTTTTTTATTATTTCAATTTTCGTTATTTTGGCAGTATTTTCGGTTTTTAACGGAATTCTCAGCGAAATTTACGCTTGGAGACTAAAATTTGCTTCCAAAGAGAATTTCTAAAATATTTCTCGCTGCAATGACCGAATTTTTGGGATTATTAAAAAAAAATGTTTAGTCAAAGAAAATTTCCATCTTTTTCAACAAAATTTTATTAAAAATCGTCGATATTTTTTTGAATACGGAAAATATTTTTTTATTATTTCAATTTTCGTTATTTTGGCAGTATTTTCGGTTTTTAACGGAATTCTCAGCGAAATTTACGCTTGGAGACTAAAATTTGCTTCCAAAGAGAATTTCTAAAATATTTCTCGCTGCAATGACCGAATTTTTGGGATTATTAAAAAAAAACGTTTAGTCGAACGTATCCAACAAAATATTCATATTTTTCAACAAAATTTTCTTTTCAGTGAACCACAATTGTTAATAATAATTAATATGCGAGAATAATGGAAATTCTGCAACGTTCGTGTCGTTTTTTACGAAGTAGGAAATGTTTACAACGTTGACGAAAATTCGAGACTTTAGAATTGTTCTGGACGTCGTCATAATCGATTGACGACTCTGGAGCATCTCGCCTGCTGCTCCCACGGGACTCTCCGCACACTGGGTTGAGTTTACGAAAACAAAAACGTTGCACGATGATCTACGAGCGTCCTTATCCGCACGTGACAAATGGCCCTTTGCGCTATTCTCCAAAAGGATCAAAAGCAAATCGACTTACGTTCTCCCCAGCGTCGTTGCTCTTACGTTTTTTTTTCTTCTTCTTCCATTACTGCTAATGCAAACACCCATTTTATGACAACTTGGTATTCGTACAGACGCGCCAGAGTAACTTAATGTTCGTGTCGTCCGTATCAGCGACTCTTAGTTCGATTAGTTCCGGGCTAGCCAGCGAGGCCAACCCCGCACACTAACATTCAACGGACTAAGAAAATATAGATTGCTCAATATTTCCTTCTCATTCGTAATAACACGAAAATTCCAACATCGTATCTTTCGATACGATCACGGCTCCACTGAAAACGAAATTTTGTTGAAAAAGATGGATATTTTGTTGGATACGTTCGACTAAACGTATTTTTTTTTAATAATCCCAAAAATTCGGTCATTGCAGCGAGAAATATTTTAGAAAGTCTCTTCGGGAGCAAATTTTAGTCTCGATGCGTAAATTTCGCTGAGAATTTCGTTAAAAACCAAAAATACTGCAAAAATCACGAAAATTTTGAAATTATGAAAAAATATTTTCCGTATTCAAAAAAATGTCGACGATTTTTAACAAAATTTTGTTGAAAAAGATGGAAATTTTCTTCGACTAAACGTTTTTTTGAATAATTCCAAAAATTCGGTCATTGCAGCGAGAAATATTTTAGAAATTCTCCAAATTTTAGTCTCCACGCGTAAATTTCGCTGAGAATTCCGTTAAAAACCCAAAATACTGGCAAAATGACGAAAATTTTGAAATTATTTAAAAATAGCAACGATTTTTAAGAAAATTTTATTCCCAGTGTACAAAACCGACAAACTTTCCTGCCACGTTTTGAAACTTGCTCCCGAATAATCGCAATCAATCAATCAATCCATCAAATTTCCATTAGCAACATTTTTCGCATCGAATTCGGTCGTTGCAGCAAGAAATATTTTAGAAAGTCTCTTCAGAAGCAAATTTTCGTCGTTCCAATCGTAAATTTCGCTGACAATTCCGTTAGAAACCAAATATTCTGCCAGAGTAACAAAAATTTTCCAATTATCAAAAAATATTTAGTTTATCGTATTCAACAAAATATCGAGACGATTTTTAACGAAATTTCATTCCCAGTGTCCTACTACATACTACGAATATCAACCATGTAAATTCTAACTACAGTTACTACAGAAAGTGCAACACAAAACGACAACAACGACAACAACAACGACTAAGCAGGAAGAGAGGAGCCAATGAGAAAGCGTTTTACAAATTGCTCATTGATTATGATTTTTGCGATTTACTGGAACGGAGTCATGAAGGAAAAACAATGCAACTTTTTTTTTAAAGCTCTAATGAATAAAAAAACGGTCGATTGCACCGAAAACAAAATTTTGTTGAAAAAAATCGATATTTTGTTCGATACGTTCAAATAAACGTTTTTTTTTTCCATAAATCCAAAAATAGTGTCGTCGCAGCAAGAAATATTGTAAAAAGTCTCTTTGGAATCAAGTTTTGGTCGTTCCAATCGTAAAATTATCTGACAATTCCATTGAAAGCCAAAAATATTGTAAAACCAACAAAAATTTTGAAATTATCGAAAAAAAATTTTAGTTGACCGTATTCGCAACAAAATATCGCGACGATTTTTAACTAAATTTCATTCGCAGTGTGCATCAGGAGGAATGTGGAGGGAAGGAGAAGCTCGCCTAGTGTTTTTATAAACCGTCAAGATGTACCTTAAGGTCGATAGAGTGGATTGCAACGGTGTTTGAAGAAGAAGAGGAGGGATCTTTAGCGTTGTCCCGGCTGTTAGCGTTGTTGTTAACATTCGGTAAGGAGCCTCCACCTTTGTACTGATTTCCAAGATTAATGTGAAGATGTTTGCCGCTCGACTGTGGTGGACTTGCACCGGCACTCTTGACGGACAGCGGAGTCTCCGGTACTCCGGTTCCTGTCGGGCTAGCCCCGACCGAGCTGCTCGCCGATGCCACCTATTCAATATTTTATCCTTCGTCATATACAAGCCCCAAACAACGATTAATTGAAAATAAAACGAAAAAAAAACACACACACACAGTTTCCATTGCTTTGGAGTTAATGATTTTTCACTCTTTTTTTTTTTGCTTAATTCCTTTTTCCAATTACCAACAATACCAACAAGCACGAAGGCCCAACACCATTACCCACGAAACGAAAAGAATATGATGCTGAAGTTTGCATCGACGAAATGCAACGAAAACTCATTATTTTATAGCATTGCACGAAATTTTGATACAGTGTTTTCTCGACAATTACGAGAAAGTCGTTTTTCCCCATTCGAAAAGTAAATTTACTAGAAAAATTTCAACGAGTCAATTAATTATCAAAATAATAAATAACAAAATATATTTTTCGCTGCATCGACGAAATGCAACGAAAACTCATTATTTTATAGCATCGCAGGAAATTTTCATACAGTCTTTTCTCGACAATGACGAGAAAGTCGTTTTTCCCCATTCGAAAAGTAAATTAACTAGAAAAATTTTAACGAGTCAATTAATTATCGAAATAATGAATAACAAAATATATTTTTCGTTGCATTGCAACGATGCAAACTTCAATATCATATTTTCATACACTGTTTTCTCGACAATGACGAGAAAGTCGTTTTTCCCCATTCGAAAAGTAAATTTACTAGAAAAATTTTAACGAGTCAATTAATTATCAAAATAATAAATAAAAAATGTATTTTTCGTTGCATTGCAACGATGCAAACTTCAATATCATATTTCCATACACTGTTTTCTCGACAATGACGAAAAAGTCGTTTTTCCCCATTCGAAAAGTAAATTAACTAGAAAAATTTTAACGAGTCAATTAATTATCAAAATAATAAATAACAAAATAGATTTTTCGTTGCATTGCAACGATGCAAACTTCAATATCATATTTTCATACACTGTTTTCTCGACAATTACGAAAAAGTCGTTTTTCCCCATTCGAAAAGTAAATTTACTAGAAAATTTTAAGGAGTCAATTAATTATGAAAATAATAAATAAAAAATGTATTTTTCGTTGCATTGCAACGATGCAAACTTCAATACCATATTTTCATACACTGTTTTCTCGACAATGACGAGAAAGTCGTTTTTTCCCATTCGAAAAGTAAATTTACTAGAAAATTTCAACGAGTCAATTAATTATCGAAATAATGAATAACAAAATTAATTTTTGGTTGCATTGCAACGATGCAAACTTCAATATCATTAGAGAATAAATAGACGTTGAGATTAAACAGAAAATATTAAGTATATTTATTATTTACTGGATTTTAAAAATCCTCACGATTTTTCGTGTCGATTGAGTTTTTGGGTCGCAAGAGAAAATCGTTTTATTATCTGGACCGAATATTAAACAACAACAGTGAGTTCTGCTGAAGAAAAAACACTTCAACATCATAATTATTCTCCACTCCCTTTTTTTCAAATCGATTTTGTCAACGAAGATTATCTGTGGCGACGAGTAATAAAAATTTCGTGATTTTTCGAGCAAACGGTGCTCTTGCCCCACGCATAATTATTTACGAGGCAAAATGACGAAAAACTGAAATAGTTGAGAGTAGAATTGAGAAATTTTCGTGCACATGAGTTTGGCGCCAAAAATTTCGCCTCACTATCCAGAAGCGTTGGAGCTTAAATAATAATAATAATAATAATCATTGGAATAATGAAAGACCGATGAAAATTTGTTATCGCGTATGACTNTAATTATATAATTATTAATAAATAATTAATAATTTATATTTTATAATTTATAATTATATAATTATTAATAAATAATTAATAATTTATATTTTATAATTTATAATTATATAATTATTAATAAATAATTAATAATTTATATTTTATAATTTATAATTATATAATTATTAATAAATAATTAATAATTTATATTTTATAATTTATAATTATATAATTATTAATAAATAATTAATAATTTATATTTTATAATTTATAATTATATAATTATTAATAAATAATTAATAATTTATATTTTATAATTTATAATTATATAATTATTAATAAATAATTAATAATTTATATTTTATAATTTATAATTATATAATTATTAATAAATAATTAATAATTTATATTTTATAATTTATAATTATATAATTATTAGTAATTACATATTATTATATAATTAATAATAAATAATAGTTAATAATAAAAATAATTAATAATTGATGGATGAAAGAGCAAATTTGGAGTGGATGGTTCGATTTTTGTTTTTAAACTCCCGCGGGAGTCGGAGGTGGAAAGAAAAAAAAAAGGCGAAATTGTACGCGAACGAGCAATGGAGGAAAAAATGGAGAGAAACGGGAAAAAATAAATTTGACGAATAAGCCGCGGGTATTTGTATATATTGCTATGCGGGACCAAGTACGGAAGACGCGGTGGTGAGGTTATACTCTATTTTAGTATTTTTGGATTTTCGGAATATGTACCTGCTACGCCGCCGTGACTTTTTCACGCGAAAATCCCGGGAAAATCTCACTGACTCTCCCACTGGCTGGCCAGGAGAATCATCAGGGATGAGAGGAAAAAAATAGTCTCGTTGAAAAAATTAAAATTCATCGAAAATCAATTTTTTGGAAATATTCCGAATTTTTGACGAAAATTTAAGTTGATCGTGAAAAATATCGATACAAAGAATTCCACGTTCTCGGACTGTTGGCATAAATACGAAAAATAAATATTTCCCATTCGCGTATTTTCAATAATCGTTAATGTTGGTTATCCAATCGAACGTGATAATTCCAATTGCCCCGGTGCGTGAGCACTTGTGCAAATGCACTGATTACACTTAATTAATCGAGCCACTGCGATTGTCAGAAAAAATGTGCATTTTTGTTTTTTTTTTCCTCAAATCAATTTTTCAAATTTGAATTTTTCTGAATTCAAAGAAAAACTCGGTACGCGCCTCCACAACGAGAAGTTTTTATTCTCAATTGAGAAGAAAATTTTTTCATCGCTCGCTCCTTTGGGAGGCTTTGAAAAAAAAAATTCCAATGACATTGGATTCTCTGCGGCTGTTGAGAATATTGTTTGCTGCTGGCAGGGCCAGTGGGTCTCGAAAATCAAATATCGCGTCGAATGCCCATGGCCATTAAAACGTCTATCTCCATAAATACATGTGGCTAGATACGAATGTATAGAAATTTCGTAGAGTCTAATCAGATTAGCCAATGGACGCGTCGTTGGTCGAGGCTCGAGTCGAAATATAATATTCAGAGAATAATATTTCGACTGAAAATTCGTGATATTAAAAGCCCATAAAAAAGAATAAATAAAAATGCGAAATAAATTCCATTAATGACGAAACCTTCGAAACCAAACGTCGCGCGATCTCGACACAATGATTTTTTTTTTTCTCAATAAAACTCGATGGATCGAGGAAAAGATTATTTCACAAATTCAAAAGACCACGTGCTCGCGGAATGGATTAAAAAATTGAGTGACGCTTCTATTTTACGAAAAAAAAAAAAAAAAAAAA
>JBAJMU010000009.1:11716822-11740260 GCA_037952995.1 Hyposoter didymator | reverse complement strand
GTCGAGGGCGCCACGCCGCGGATTTTCCTCTAACCAACTTTTTCCTCTTTCGCTTTTCACACTTTTTTCGATCAATCAAAAGTTTTTCGCGATTTTTCCGAGCACACGAATGCGTTACCGCGTTACCGAACGCATTCTTCGAACGAAAATTGTGCACCGCACCGCGGAATGCGAAACGCAACCGTCGGTAATGCAGATCGAAACATTACCCCGCGATGTATTTTTTTTAGAGACTTTTTACCGACAGATACGCGGAAATTCCTATCATTCCGATCGATAATGACATAACCTCATTTTTACATTCGAATTACGAGAATGAATGAATCAAAATTCAGTGCGACGTGCGAGTGTGATTTCATTTTCCCTCTCCAATTCACAAACTTTACTAAACTTTCCTCATACGTCATTATTCTCATTGGACGATTTTTGTACGACACGATGAATAAAAAGAAATCTTTCCTGCATCAAATTTGTGTTGTTGAATTTATTCGAAAACCTGCTTCGTATGTCTCTACGAATGTAAATAACGTGACGAATGTTCGAATCCTCGTTCGGGCTCGTCGACTGGTTTCGTTTTCTTCATTTTAATGATTCGTTATCGCACATTTTTTAGGATTAATTGAAAAGATCGTTGTTTGTCGTTACGACTCAACTTTCCTCGTCGTCATGCTCGAGGAGCATCGTCGCGTTTCATCAATTTTTACTAAATTCTCGACTTTTGCTAAAAAATGTATAAATACGACGAGGATCTGGCCATTGAATACTTGCCGGCGAGCGCGCACAAGCAATTGATCAAGGAACTGAGCAAAGGAGCCGCTTGGAAAGTCCTGGCGGAAGATGTGGCCGAACGCTTGGAGCTTCCCGGGTAAGAGGATTTTCCAACAGGGTCCAAACAGCAAGTTTTTACATTTTTTTTACTCCCAGACGCTCGTGGGTCGATTCTCTGGAGGAAAATGGAATCTCACCAAAACCTCCCGCAGAAAATCTACTTTTCCAATTAAATACACGAATGTGCAACGTCGGGATTCTCTGCACCTTGCTGGAAGATTGCAACCTTTTGGAAGCTCTTTCCGTCCTCCGACAACCAGGTCAATGATGCAAATATTACAAACTCGTTCAAACACTGCATGAATTTGTTTTGTCTCAAATATTCATATTCAATTCTAAAGAATATACTGACCAAATTTCATTAAATTCCAATTATTTTGGATTTTCGAAATTACTAGAATTAAAATCGTTGAAAAATTGTATATTCATATTCAATTCTAAAGAATATAATCACCAAATTTCATCAAATTGTAATTATTTCGAAAATTCGAGAATTCGAAATTACTAGAATTGAAATCTTTGAAAAATTGCATATTCATATTTAATTCTAAAATATACTCATCAAATTTCATTAAATTCGAATTGTTTCGAATTTTCGAAATTATTAGAATCGAAATCTTTGAAAAATTGCATATTCATATTTAATTCTAAAGAATACTCATCAAATTTCATTAAATTCGAATTATTTCGAATTTTCGAAATTATTAGAATTAAAATCTTTGAAAAATTGCATATTCTCATTTAATTCTAAAGAATATTCTCATCAAAATTCATTAAATTCTAATTATTGCGAATTTTCGAAATTATTAGAATCAAAATCTTTGAAAAATTGCATATTCATATTTAATTCTAAAGAATACACTCATCAAAATTCTTTAAATTGTAATTACTTCGAAAATTCGAAATTATTGGAATTAAAATCTTTGAAAAATTGTATATTCATATTTAATTCTCAAGAATACTCACCAAATTTCATTAAATTGTAATTGTTTCGAAAATTCGAAATTATTAGAATTGAAATCTTGGAAAATTGTATTTTCATATTCAATTCTAAAGAATATACTCACCAAATTTCATCAAATTCTAATTATTTCGAAAATTCGAAATTATAAGAATCGAAATCTTTGAAAAATTGCATATTCATAATCAATTCTAAACAATATTCTCATCAAAATTCATTAAATTCTAATTATTTCCAATTTTCGAAATTATTAGAATGTCAAAATTCGAAAAAAGAAAAAAAATTCGAATCGTTTCGAATATTTTTCAATCGAATCTGAAATGTTGCTCCAGAGCCCTTGATTATTGAGAGGCAACCGAACGAATCTGGAGACATATTGGAAGTGGCTCTAGGAAAAACGCTCAAGCTCAAATGCACAGCAACGGGATTGCCTCCGCCCAAGTATTTTTGGTTCCACAATAATACTCAACTGGAGAATCAAACTAGCGAGGAGATTGCGTTGAAAATTGAAAAGTAGAGTCCATTTTTTTCTTATGCTCGTGAGAGAACGTAATTTTCGAAATAATCACTGACCTGGAATGATTTTTAGTGTGTCTCAGGGAGGAGAGTACCGATGCAAAGTGTGCCAAATCGAAAACGATGGAACGGTGATAAACACTAAATTATCAGCGATCGTGTACGTGAAGCTAAAGCCCACTCGAATAATAATAGAAAAACAACCGATTCCATTTTTGGAGGTGAAAGAAGGCGCCAGTTTGACACTCGATTGCACGGTCAAAAGTCATCCTGCTCCCAAGTTCCAATGGTTTCGTGACAACACGAAATTGGAGGGACAAAATACGAACGTCCTGCGAGTGGGTTGCGAAAAAAAAATTGTCTGAATCGTTAAATTCGTGAAAATCGAGCCAATGAGTCGATCCGCAGGTTTTTTTTTTTAGATCAACAAATTCGGCTCCAAGAACGAGGGAAAATATTATTGCTACGTTACAAATGAAGTCAGCGAAGTCTGTACTCAAAGGAGCAACGTTATCGTGAGATTTCTCTTTTCCTTCTATTTTTTCTGCAAACGTCAGGCTTTGGAATTAATTGGAAAAACGTTCGTAGATCGATCTGCCGAGAGAGAAGGCAGTAGCAAAAATCGGGCTTTTGATAGCCAACGAGGATTACGACCATCAAGAAAAATTGCGAACACCCAAAAACGATGTTACGAAATTGTCGCGAATTCTCGAAGAAATTGGATTCAAAGTAGTGTGTTTGTTGAATTTGAACGCCGTTCAAATGCGCAATGCTATTCGAGTTTTTTGTGCAGCTCTTACCGAAGGAGTTTACGGTAAAAACGCTCAATTCCTCGAAACGGAAGATTTTTTTCTTCACGATTGAGTTAATTATGAAAAAACTCGATTTTTCTCTCTCACCAGGTTTTTTCTATTTCGCTGGACATGGTTTCAAGATGCAGGAGAGTTACATGCTCCCGATCGATGCACCCAAATCTTATTTGAGAAGCGACGCCGTTTGCGAGAGCGAATTGCTAGCAATCTCGTTGTCAACCGATCCAGCTCTTTTGGTCGTTGTGCTCGACACTTGTCAAACGGTTCCTCCCAAGTAAGAAAAAATCTTGGGACCTGCAAGAAGAATGGACCATAAAATTCCAAAACCCTCGACGATCACGAATACAATTTTTTTTTCTTTTTCCAAGGGAATGCAATCCGGAAATTCACTCGGAAATACCAAAAGTAAATGAATATGGAAGTGGAAAAAATTTGCGAAATTTAATCCAGGCCTACTCGACCTCGAGTCATCGACCGAGCTACGAGAGATCGAGCAACGATTGCGGACTGTATCTCACTCATTTGAGCAAATATATCAACCGCGATATGATCGTGCAAAAAGTTTTCGAAGAAACTGGCAAATGTGAGCACGTTCTCGGTTTTGGAAAAAAAATTGCACGGAGATGACGTAAATTTTACAATAAAAAAAAAAATCGTTTTTTTTCAGCCATTGACGTTTGGTTCAAGGGAAAGGAACGCAACCAAATTCCAATGTTCGCGCTCACAGTGACGAAACCCTTCCGGCTCACGGATGCTGTTTACAACAGTAAAAACTTTTTTTTTAATTCTGTTCTTAAGGACGTTGCTCAGAGTGTGGAAAAAATGTTTAAATTGAAATTTTCCGTACGAAATTTAGGAACACCGCCTCCAGCTGTTCAGAGATTGACCGAGCTCGTGGAATTCCCATCGAAAAGTGTAGAAATCTTGTTCCAGCAAACGGGGCTACGCTGTACAGCGAAAATAAGTCAATACGCGAAACCTTTTCTCAATTTTGTACGAGTGACGATTTGCGGGGTGACGGACTATGCAGTTAATTTTCACAATTCCGTGCCAATGGAACGAATCAATCTGTTCAAGAGTTCAAACAAAGACGAGTGTTGTCTCCTCAATCCCCAAAGCTTCAAGGTCAGTTTAGTGTGTGTGAGAAAAAGAAATTTCCATGATAATTCGGAAACGCTTTCCACAGGGACCGATCGTCGTTTCGCTGGAAAAAAATGGAAAACCTGTGAGTGCAATTTTGCTTCCAATCATCGATCACGTGCCCTCGTTTCTGCGTCAACTGGACATCGCGGCGAGAGATTTAAAAGTGTAAAACTCATGTTTTTTCGTATATACAATAAAATAATGAAAATATTGCATTAAATTCGTTTTCCCGAATTAATCGTTAAAATTCTGCTCTCCCGCGTGCCTAGGGACTCGGGAGTGCCAACTTGCTCGCTCCTCAGATACTAAAACTTCTCTGAACGTCAAGCAATCAGCGATTTAGCGATTTTTCGATTTTTATTCAATAATGAGTGCAATTTTGCTTCTAATCGACGATCACGTTGCCCGCGGTTCTACGTCGATTGGACCCAAGGAATAAAAAATCTAAAACTCCCTTTTTTTTCGTATATATAAATTTCTTTCAATTTTGTTTTTTTTTCCTTCATTGTTTCAAATGAAAACCATCGTCACAGAAGACTTTGCACTTTCTACATTTGTCAAAGCTTTTCGGAGGCTGGAGGATAATTGTGCTTCCTCCTCGAGCTCGATTACTTGCTGCTGTTTTCCGCAACCGGATCCCGATAGTCGTACTGCGAACAATAAAAAATAATTAAAAATAATTGAAAAATTGAATTGAGACGAAAAATGAAAATTTATTTACAGCCAAGTTGGGCGAAAAATGATTAACGGCATTGACGATCCACGATGAATCGCTCCCTTCCGTGTATTCTCGAAGAAAACGATAATTCGCAACGAAAATCTTATCCTGATGATCCGCCAGTCCACTTATTGCAATTATCTCGCCTTTTTGTTTCATCCGTCCAAATCCCCGCATGTAATGATGGACGACGCTTATTTCCACGAATTTTCGGTCGCGCTCTGTTGCAATAAATAACACAATGTTATTTATTTATATTTCTTACTAATTCCGGAAACTCGGGGTCACAAATAACCCGAATTTTGAAAAATTCGTATCTCTGGCGAAATTTTTATCGTTTTTTCATCAAAAATACGGTAAAACGACAAAAAACGGAAGAAACAGTTTTGGGATTAGCGCTCGAGGGAGGTAAAGCGTTTTATACCTTCGTTCATAATGTTGACGCTGCTCGGATACGACAAATAAATGTCCTCTTCGTGTACGGCGATGCATTCCTTTTGTTCGGAGCTCAATTTGGTAATATTTTCTTTCAGCGAGTCGATAATGTCCGAAGTGACCAGACCGTTGAGTTGTTCGTAATCCTCGTCGGCCAAAGCTCGTGAAATAACGAGAAGAGCCTAAAAACAAGAAAAAAAGGATTTTTTTTTTTATTAGAACGGATTGAAATTTTGTTGAATTTTGAGAAATGATGAGATTCTTGGACTCACCTGTTTTGTCGCGGAGATGAATTCGGCCTCGTCAAATTCTTTATCGATTTGTGATTTTATTACCATATTTATGATGAAAAAGTTTTTTAGTGTCGAGAATAATTTGGGCCATAGTGCGGGAGGAAAACTGGAAAGCGGTGGCAACGAGATTGGCTCTGTTTTCGGTTCGGGCTCGGTACTGTAATTTCTTGATGAGGAGCAGAGAATTGTGTCGGTATTTGGTCGAGTCGTGGAGTCGCATCGTCGGGTTAGAATTTTTGGTGGATTATTACACAGATGCACCAATGAGCGGCCGTAATGGCTGATAATTCTCGAGCGACATATATTTTTGTAAATACTTGCAACTATCATTGCAATTTGCTAGGAGCCGGAGGCCGCTACTGATCATAACACGATCGCGAACCAAAAACGCGATCAACTTAACCTCAAAATCGAGATTAAAAAATTTACGACGTTAAAAACGTGTTTTTTTTTTGTGGAAACTCAATTTGTTCGTGTTGATGGCGACGTTGTTTGGAATTTCGAGGTTTTATGACAGTGCGATGAACAAATAAATAATTATGTAACGTCAACGTGTAACTGCGAACGGATTGTCGAAATTTGAATTTTCCCGCCATTGACCTTCGTGAAGTTCGCCACGTTGTCCCTCGCGATCTATTTTTGCGTTTGCCACCTTCAAGCAAATCCCAACTCGCAATAATCATCTATTGTCACACGCACTAGTAGTCGTCGGGGAGGCCTGAATCCACGTGGAAATAAATGTATCGATTAATCATTCGGGAGTAAACAAAGCCGCAAAATAATCAAAAGAAATAGAGCCTCCACGAGAGTTGAGTGTTTTTTGATCGGGAAAACGATCGGAACGAGTGGAGAAGCTTAGATTTTGACAGATGGAAAAAAACGTTGAAAAATCTTAATTCATGAAAATCGTTTAGCGCCACGACTAAAAATTTTTGCACACATTCGTCCGTGTCTGGAGGCTCATGCAGCCCCGAGCGATTATTCTCCCAAATAATCAAGTCAAAGTTTCATTAATGCGTCTCCCTCGGGCCTGAGTATTTTTCTGCTCAGTTAATCGACATCGGGGAAAAATGCCTCTCGAAGATAATGACATCGAGTACATAAAGAGGCAGTATCTTTGCTGCGCTCCCATCAACAAGTTCAATTTTACAGTGAGTCCAAATTCTAACCTCAAAAAATCTCTAAACTCGATAAAAAATCCACTTTTTTCACAAATAAAATTTTCTCCGCGTGCAGCAATCGGAAAAAGAATTGACGGAGCCCATAAACTACGAGTCGCAAATAAAAATATTCGAGCAGACGATAGAGGACAGCGGCTCGTTGAAATACCCGTCGAGATTGACGTATCGAATAGCCTTTCTCCGCGCGCTCATGGAAAAGGTTTTTATCGCATTTGCTAAAAATTTGCCCTCGTAAAAAAAACAAAAAAAAAATCAAATTTTCATTTTTTTCTCTTTCAGTCTGAGAAAGATGGAGAAGAAATTTATGCCAAATTGTACGAAACATTGACGAGTTACATGATGCTGAGCGAGGACACAGACACAACGCATTATCGCCAATTTTTGATCAAACTGGAGGACAGAACGGAGAGAATTATTCTGCAGGAGAGTAAAAACTTGATTTCCGACGGAACGACCGGACTGTGCACTTGGCAGGTATTTCATCAATTTTCCTTTTTTCCCTTTTTCATAAAAACAAAACCCTCGTTTCTACGGGGTCCAAAGTTTAGAAACCCATTGGCCAAAAGCTCAGAATTGATCCGAACCCTTGGAGCTCACATCGGGTCAATCTGACCCGAGGCGTTTTTCGAATCGCCGTCTCCCGGTGAACATGCACTATTTTCACGAATTCATTTTTGTATGGGAACGATGATCAAACGCCAATAATGGGTGGGGAAAAATTATTTTTCGGGTCAGAAAGACCCAGTGTGTACTCCAAGGGTAAATATCGCAAAACGATTTTTTTTTTTCACTCAAATAATCAAAAGATGTGGAAATATTTGCCTCGCTAGCTTTTTACAATTTTTTTTGATTTTTCCGCCAATTTGGATCGTTTACCAATGGAAAACAAAAAAAAACTCAATTTTTTGAAAATATCAGGCCGGCTTCGCTCTCGCCGAATGGTGCAACGTAAACAGATCGAAATTGAAGGATAAGATCGTTCTCGAGTTAGGCTCGGGTGTCGGACTGACCGGGATCACCGTGATCCTTTCCGCCTCGCCGAAACGTTACACATTCACCGATTGTCATTCGGGAGTTCTCGACACGATTGTAAAAAACGTGCGACTTAATTTGGTGAAAAATGATAATAAAAGGATCGTCGAGGACGTGCGAACGGTAGAATGGAGCGAGGAGTCTTACAAAATAAATTATGGAAGTAGCGAGGTGAGAATAAAGCGTCTGCTGTGGGCCTCGGTGAGCGAGAACGACGTCGAAGCGAGCTGGACGAACCCGGAAGTGGTATTGGCTGCCGATGTAATTTACGACGAAAGTAACTTTGACGAGCTCATCGAGGCTCTGAGGGTTTTCATAAAGCGGTCTGCGGCGCTCGTCGTCGTCGCGACGACCGTCAGAAACGAAGAGACTCTCGCAAAGTTTATCGAAAAATTAGGTAATTCGTCGAATTTACATTTTTATTGGCGACTGTGTGTTCGACGGGATTTCAAGCAACTCTTGACGTTTTTTCAGCTGCACAAGGACTCTCGTACGAGGACGAAACTGTCCCGAAGCCAGATTTGTTTTTCCAGTTCGATGAAACTCCTGTACGAATATTTAACATTTCCAATAAAAATTAGTACTTTTTCTCGTTTTTTACTATATCATTCGGTGTTGATTTATTTCGCCCATTTTCCAGCCAATATTCGCAGCCAAAATTGCTCAGTCTGTCGAGAAATAATTAAAGGGATGAATTATTGTCGATTTATATTTATTAACTACAAACGTACATGATAAAATGATTTTTTTTTTTTTCAATATAAATATAACAATATGATGAATTATTGAGAAAACAAAAATTTCTGTATAAAGAAGAAAAAAGAGGGCGTATTATTAAATATTGACTCAACAATACTCAACGATAAGTCAGTACGAGATTCTCGTAGTTTCGGGCTCATGGCTCTTTATCCTCCTCCGACTTGTTGTTCCCCCCGTTATTATTTATATTTTTCTCGCCCCATTGTGAGATTTCGAATTCCTTCAAATTTTTCTTTCCTATTTTTAGAACCACTTTTTTTTGGTTTGGCGTTTCAGCTTAACTTCAGTCTCGTCGACGTCCTTGTCAGCATCTTTTTTGTTGTGAACCTTACGCAATATTTTCTCTTTCGCTTTTTCCTTCAGTTTTGTTTTTTTCGATTTTTTCAAACGATTTCTCTCCTCCTCGTCCAGCTGTTCCTCCACCTCCTTGGCAAAGTCTCCCTTGTTCTTGGCTGCGACGACAAAAAGAAACGAGCGATTGGAGCAAATTTTTTTTTCGGGGGAAAAATCATTTTGTCGTTTGAAATTATTGGTTTCTTTTTTTTTACCCGCGTAAATTCCCATCTGCGTGTTTATACTCCGATCCTCCTCGACCTCGCGCCGTCTGTCCATTTCGAGACACTCGACGATCTCGTTTCGCCTCTCGACGATTTCCACGAGCCTTGAATCAGAATAATCATCGAGCTCGAGCAAATCGTCACGATACGGACAAATTTTTATGTCCAGAGACGAAAATTGCATTTTTTTACGAATTTCGCGATTTTTAGTTTTTTTTTTAATAAAATGATAATTTTCTACGATTTTTTATCTTTCCAATGGTCCCTGTTGGAAGGAAATTCGTCCGACCAATCCAGAGAAATGAAATATTTGGATTTTTCGTAAATTTTAGTTTTCAGTAGGACGTGGGAATTTTTTACAAACCTCTGAATGAGAGTTTCTTCTCGCTGCTTGTCGAAATCAGTCTTGGTGGCTTCCGGTTGGCAAAGAAGGCATCGAATTTGATACTCGATGTCGGCGTGTTCCTCCTCGAGTCTCTGTTGTCGTCTGAGAAGCATGAGCTCGGCCTGACGCCTGAACAATTCGTTTTTCTCATTGACGAGAGCGAAAAGCTCGAGAACGAGTTCTTCGACGTCGAGGCCCAAATTTGCATCTAAAAAGAAGCGAAAAATCTGTGAATAAGTCTCTGTGAAATGATTTGGAGCGATTATTGATGGAGAAATTTGGAGAATGCGAACCTTCGGCTGCACTTCCGGTCTCTGCCTTGTCCCTGATGAGTTGCTCGAGTCGCACGCCCTGTCGCTCGAGACCCTGCTGTTGCATTTCTATCTCGTCGAGCTCCAGTTTGACGTCTTTCAAGGACATGACCTTGATCTGCAAAAAAATCGAAAATGTTGGAAATAATTTGGAGAGATTTCGTTGGATGAGTGAAAAAAAAGTTTGGAGCATACTTTTCGTCTGTGAGGGATCGGCCTGGCCGGGGCAGGTCCTTTTTTCCTTTTCCATTTTCCCTGAACGCTCTTGTCGGTATAAGAATCGTAGGGATTGGTATCGTCGCTGGATACGTTGGCCAAGTTCTGGGTAGTTCGATTAGCAGCGTCCTTGTCATTTTTCGGATCTTTCCACGTCTCGTTATCGATTATCGGGGAATCGGAGAGCGCGACATTTGCTTTGAGGCTCGAGGAGCCGCAGGGTGTACTCGTTGGTAAGGGCGGCGGTGGTGCTGGTTTTGCTTTCCGGGCCTTGGGAGTCGAGCGCAGAGAATTGTTCTAATTTAAAAAAAAACCAAAAAAAAATTTAAAAACCTCGCAAGACGAAAAAAAAAATACTTTTCGAGCGAGTAACAATGTCTTACGCTGCTCGGCAACGAATTTGTAGAGCCCAAGGAATCGCCAGGGGACGCGAACAATTCTTTCGCCACCGGTGGAGGTGGCGCATGTTTTTTTTTCCTACAAGTTCCGCCGGTCGTCGAGGTCGATCCGTTGCTGGCGAGTGAACTGTTCGAGGCGTAGATGTCGCCTCGAGTGAGATCGTGTTTCCACGGAGACAAAAGCGTGTCGGCCGTGTGTCTAAAACGCAACAAAAAAAAGAATATTGGAGTCAACACAAAATTTTTCGAAAAACGAGAGTCGATTTTGCACGGAAAAGGAAATTCTGTCGAAAAATATCAATATTTTTATTTAATTAATAAAATTAATTAATTTAATTAGTTGAATTAATTAATTTAATTAATTTAATTAGTTTAATTAATTAAATTAATTTAATCAATTGAATTAATTAATTTGATTAATTCATTTAATTAAAATTCAATAAAATAAAATTTAATAAATATCTCCAAAAATTCCGTAAGAAGCCAAATACGCTGGCAAAATAACGAAAATGTTTGAAATTGTGACGAAAAATTTGAAATTATTCAAAAAACGGAATAATAAAAAAATTAATAAAACAAAATATCGACGATTTAAAAAAAAATTAATCCCCAGTGAACGTACTTGATGGTTCGTGGTTTAGGAACGGGAGTATTGGTGCTGGAGCTTCGATGAAGAGATTCGTCATCGTCCTCGGTTTCGTGTTCCTCTTCGTCGTCGCTCAAAAAAGGGTTGAAATTAATTTGTGGCGCTTTCAAGCGTCTTTTAGTGGGTGCCTCGTTTTCGTAATGCAAATGAGATTGTTGGAGGCTTTCGGAAGTTTTATGAATATTTCTGGTGGCTGGACGAGGCGGAGGAGAAACTTGTACGTCCTCCTCGTCGTCGTCGTCGCTGCTCCCGAACGGATTGGTAGAGACCCGAGATTCGTGAGTCTTCGCCTCGTCGTTGCTTGCGTTTTTTTTGGGCATTTCTTGTTCGTCCTCGTTGTTGGCATCGTCGCAATCGAAGGGATTTAAATCGCTCGGATAATTCTCTTCGTTTTCGCTGAGATCTATGCCGGAGGCGTTGAGGACGGTAACGTCAGATTTCTTTGCATCAAAAATTTGACTTTTTCGTGATTGTTTGTGATTCGAACGTTTTGGCACCGGCGGCGAAGTAATTTTGTTCTCTTGGCTCGATGGATCGACCGATGGTTCGGCAACTTGGACGAAAGCGTCGGTTTTATCTTGTTCGATGACCGACGACGGGGTTTCCGCCTCCGGGCGTTCCTCGACATTCGGCTGCTCCTCACAATCTTTTACTTTTTTTTCCTCAACTTTCGTCATAACCGTCGAAATGCTCGGATTTTTAGGCAAATCTTCGAGTTTTCGAGTCTCGAATAATTTCAATCGTTTCTGTACGAGGGACTCGTTGCTCTCGATTTTCGGGCCAATAGTATCTTTGGTATTGGTTCTCGTCGAGTTTTTACTATCGTCTAAAGCGGCGACTGGGGCTGAGGCATCATCAGCGTGAGAATAATTAATATTTATCGAATTGTTCGTGTGCTCGTGATTATTGGCAGTGTCAGTGAACGAGGAGGACAATCTCCTCGTTTCCTCGGCTTTATCGTTATCATTTATTCTTAATTCTAATTGATTAACGTTTTTGTTTATATTAGCTCGTTCGAGAGTGTCATTACTAGTGCTATCGCTAAGAATATTAATATCTAAATAATCGGTGTGTATAGTCTCGTAATTGGGTGTCGGTGAGGGCATTGGGGTTTTGGTCAAAGTCACGTTTTCTTCGATGACCCATGATGGGGTCAACGTGCCCTTGATGGGTTCGCGACGATCTCCTTGCTCCTTGGCTTGGTCGATGACGGCGGAGGCAATTATTTTTGCAGTTTCCTCGTTTTTCTTCTCGTGGGATTCATCGGTGGCGCGATCTTCGGTATTTTTCGTGAGAAAGTTTTCCGTCATGAAGCTCATTCGCATTTGGCAATTTTTTCGTCTCTCCGGACTCGAGATTTCTTCGCTTTCCAATCGAGCTCTGTGACTCGATTTTTCCTCGTCGCTCAATGAACGTTTGTACGGCAGCGTCGCTTCCGGTTTATTAACATCCTCGCGCTTCTTGTTAATCAACGACATCGCGTCCCTGTTGGACTCGTGATAAAGCGTTTGCTCCAATAACGGACTCTTGGCTGTCGTCGTCGACTCCTCCTCGTCTGGACAAGTCTCGCAACAATATTGACCCTCCTCGGTCTCGTAATAATTTCCAGGTGTCAATTGATTTTTACAACGCGCGCAACGAAAGCACGTACGATGATAAGGCGTTCGTGAAATAACGAGCTTCTCCGCAAGAAATACCGGCATACCGCACACCGCGCAAGGATCTCGTCGCATCCCCATACGTGGACCCACCTGCTTGGCAATTAATTCGATAAATATTAATTGATCAGCATAAATACAAAAAAAAAAACGTATATTATTGTTTTTTGGTGAATCGAGGTTTGGGCTATCGAGTGGAGGAAATTAGAGGAGGAAGAGACTAAAAAAAAAATTTTGTTAACCCTAAATGGTCACGTGGGGTCAATTTTACTCCAGCGGCTTTCGACCGACGTTACGTAATAGAAATTTTGAGAAAATGGGACTCGTGGAAGTCTCTATGAGTAGTTTGGACCTTCTGGTAGGGAGCCTCGTCGTTATTATTTGAAAAGGGCCGTTAGTTCAGTTTTGGAAGCTGTAGGAAGCCAAATGTGGAGTATAGTTTTTCGAACGGTCGCTAATTTGTCGAGAATGCCATTTCGGACTTGTGAAACGATTTTTTTCTTTTTTTAAATGAAAAATAAAATTTCTGCATCATTTTTCGTAAAAAAAAACGTCATTTTTGCAGAATTTTTTTTTAGACATTTTTTTTTGTATTGAAAATTGCACGAATTGAATAAAATCATCGTGGTCGTTACTCGAGGGTTGAAAATACATTGTAGTATTTTTATTTCATTTTTTTTAACGATTTTTCAACTATTTATCGCCTTCCAAAGTGAGTGGGCTTGGTAACACTCCCAGTGACTATTTAAACAAATAATTTAACCAGTCCCACCTCGAAGCATGCTATTTCAGACTTATGAAACGATTCTTTTCTTTTTTAAAATGAAAATTACAATTTCTGCATCATTTTTCGTAAAAAAAACTTCATTTTTGCAGAATTTTTTTTTTCGACCGTTTTTTTGTATTGAAAATTGTACGAATTGAATAAAATCGTCATGGTCGTTACTCAAGGGTTGAAAATACATTGCAGTATTTTTATTTCATTCTTTTTTAACGATTTTTCAATTATTTATCGCGTTACAAAGTGAGTGGGCTTGGTAACACTCCCAGTGACTATTTAAACAAATAATTTAACCAGTCCCACCTCGAAGCATGCTATTTCAGACTTATGAAATGATTCTTTTCGTTTTTAAATGAAAATTAAAATTTCTGTATCATTTTTCGTAAAAAAAACGTCATTTTTGCAGAATTTTTTTTTTCGACATTTTTTTCTATTAAAAATTGCACGAATTGAATAAAATCATCGTGGTCGTTACTCGAGGGTTGAAAATACATTGCAGTATTTTTATTTCATTTTTTTTAACGATTTTTCAATTATTTATCGCTTTCCAAAGTGAGCGGTGTCGATAACAACGTCACAATCCGGAGGTGTGACTATCAAGGGTTTCAATGAGTTCAACGGGTTAGTCATAATTATCGATTTATTCCCGAATCGTCTCGATTTCCTCTTCGATCTGAATCGACGTCCAAGGGAAACTGCTACTGGGTTTAGTGAGAAGAAGAAAAGAGGAACGAGAGAGAGAGAAAATAAAGAAAAGAGAAAAATTCATAAGAGATTCGATCACGTTCTCGTGACGATGCCCGGGAGGATAATTCTAAGCGTGCTTATTATTTCCCAAGTGGATTGGAACGAGAGAATAAAAGATGAGGTATATGCTCGCGCGAGAGAGCTGCTGCGATCGCGAGGAAGAATTTTGCATTCTCGAATGGGTGCTCGTGTGTGTGATTAACAAACGAGGAGAGCCTCTCCCCCCGCTCTCTTTTCTTTCGACAACGATTGCACAGCAGCTCATTTATTCACGGACTACTTATCCATTTGATCGTTACTCTCGCGCTAGTCTGCTTTTTTTCTTCCTTTTCTTTATTTTTATTGCGATTTTTTTTTTTTTTTTTTTTTTTTTNTTTTTTTATTGTTTCGCAACGAGGCGATGACGGGTGTGGGGGAAACTATGGACTTTAACGACAGGTTTGTACGGAGGAGAAAATACGATTTCCACTGCGTTCGGAATGGGTTCGAAAAAAAAAAATGGCCGCTTCATAAAAATTGCTCGGTAGCCGATCGATTTTTCAAAATTAATCAAATAAATAAATGAAGACGATAAAAATTAAATTAATAATTTAAAAAAAACGTCGTTAATTAATTGAAAAATTCGTTAATTAAAAAAATAATCGAAAAAATGAAATTTTGTTGTTTTTGGCAAATGAAAACGTTGATTCTCACTGGATCCTCGTTTCGCCGAGTTTATAAGATACGGGAGGAGCCCCCGGTGACGAGTAACGATGCATTTCTTGCAAGACGGGGCAGCCCCGGGTTCAACGTTCGCGCCACTGGCGTCGGTTCGCGGTCACACCAAATGACGCATCAAAAAGCAAGCAACTACTCCGGGACGTGCCATACGAGCCTGTCGCGCGATCATGTAATTTCAATTAATTGTTAATATTTATTACTCTCTCTCTCTCTCTCTCTCTTTCTCGTCGCTCGAGGCTTTGGCTGGATCGTGAAGATAAAATGAAGCGAGAAAATAATTAATTAATGAAAAATAATTAATAATTTTTGTGAAATTCGATTTTCGTCCACGAAATTATTGTTTTTTTCTTTTTTGCAATAATCACCGTCTCGAGTTGGTTTTCCATTGGGAAATGTGTGTTCCAATGAAAAAATGAAAAATTCGCCGGTCCCGAGAGTCCCGAGAGACGTTTTCGTGTGTCGCTCGAGCGCCGGACAGACCGCGCACTATCTTTACGTTAATTCTTGGCTGTCGTATTCGTCATCAACTATCGCAGAGAGCAAGAGCTCTAGACGGATAGTATTATTTCTTATTCACCATTCGGAGCGCATGCGCATTCGTCTATATATTTTTCTATACATGCACACGCACGAGGTACATATAAATAAACATTTGTACGCGAAAGATTCGTACGTCAAGATTTATAGGCACGGAGAGAAAAATCTGTTAAAAATTGCAACGCTGTTACTTGATCGAAAAAAAAAAAATAAATTAAAAAAATTTTGCAGCCGAAAATTAAAATTTTTTCAAAAGACGATAATTCTTTGCAGAAATTTGTATAAGAATTCCAAGTTTTTTATCTCTCTGTATAATATTTTTCGAGGATAAATTAATTATCGTAATTAATTACAATAATTAGGAAATTAATTAATAAAAAAAATAGATTTTTCGTTCAATTCAAACGATGCAAACTTCGGTATATAAAAATGTTCCGTCCTCTTATGGAGAATTAACAGGATCATTTAAATTTCGATGTCATTTTGGATTTTTATTGAAATTTTATAATTTTCAATTCTTTCCAGAAATTTCTATAAAAATTGCACGTTTTTTATGTCTCTGTACAATATTTGTCGGGGATAAATTAATTTTCGTAATTAATTAGAATAATTAGGGAAATAATTAATGAAAAATAGATTTTTCGTTCAATTCCAACGATGCAACCTTCGGTATATAAAAATGTTCCGTCCTCTTATGGAGAATTAACAGGATCATTAAAATTTCGATGTAATTTTGAATTTTAATTAAAATTTTGTAATTTTTTCATTTTTTTCAAAAATCCCTAAAAAAAATCACAATTTTTTTCTCTCCGTGTGAATAGCCAGGGTCTCGGCGTGTCATCGACATTGGCACCGTAAAAAAAAAGAATTTTTAATTGAAAAAAAATGAAAAATTGATTAATTAATTAATAATCGAAATAATAAATTTTTATTATGAAAAAATGAATTCGTCTCTACCGACAAAGTTCTCGACGCGGTGAAGCGACTCGAATAACGTGACTGGCTCGTAGGAATAACGATAAATAATAAAAAGTTATTTTTTCCATACACTCGAGTCCCTACGTGCACCAGAAGAATCCACGTTTTCCATATTCAACGCTCGTTTGGTAAACGTGACGAGACAAAACATCGAAACAGAAAAAAGGGGAAAGTAAAGAAATTGGAATGAAAAAAAGGAAACACGGCGTGTTCGCGGAGACACGTGACATCCTCGGGACAAAGAATAATTTATGCTGCACGTCGAATGGCCAGGGCGAGAGGGTTCTAAGCTAGAGACGATCTACGTGTGGGTTTAGTATTTCTGTTTATTTCTTCATTTTTTATCCTCGGACGACGATAAAAGGGGATGACGGATCGAGGCAATAAAAATGCAGTTTTCGAGGAGGCTCGTAAACGATCGATGGGGTATAAACACGTCGGGAGCAATAAATGAGAAAAAAATTACTTTGGGAATGGGGGGAGAATAAAAATTGAGGATTCGATGGAAAAAAAAAACAAAAAATTGGAAAACGTTAAAATTCCTACGAATAATCATGCACAAACGAGCGTGAAAAATAATGGACTTTTTGTTTTTTCGTCAAGCGTGCAAAGCATGCAAATATTACGTTGATGGTTACGACAAATTGGAGCAACAAAAAAAAATCAACAAGGAACATGGAAAAAAAAAACAACAACGGCGTGAAATGGAAAAAAATTTGAAATAATGAAAAGAAAACAAATAAAAAGATGATGATACAAGCGGAAACAAATAAGGACGAAGCAATTACCTTCTAGCAGAATATTTCGGGTTTATATTGCCCCATTAAGTCCAAGCTTTCCTCCTGGAGAACAAAAATAAATGACGAGGTGGTTAAACGTTGCTCTCAACCTGTTGCGACGATTTTTCGCCTTCATTCATTTCCTCTCCGTCCTTTTATTTTATTCTGTGCGCTTTTCGTCGTCGTCGTTAACTTGCTTCGCGAAATCTTCGAGTATCTCTCAATTAATTAAGCACCTTGATGAAATTTCGTAATTAAAATCAGAGCCTCGTTATTTCCGCGAGTGAAATATCGTCAAATAAATAGTTCGTTAAGGACGTTGTATGCTTTATGCATGATTTATTTATAAAAATGATTAAAATTTAATGATTTATTTATAAAAATCACAATTTTCAGTAGTTTCTCGTAAGAGCGTGTGNCGCCTTCATTCATTTCCTCTCCGTCCTTTTATTTTATTCTGTGCGCTTTTCGTCGTCGTCGTTAACTTGCTTCGCGAAATCTTCGAGTATCTCTCAATTAATTAAGCACCTTGATGAAATTTCGTAATTAAAATCAGAGCCTCGTTATTTCCGCGAGTGAAATATCGTCAAATAAATGTTTCATTAAGGACGTTGTATGCTTTATGCATGATTTATTTATAAAAATGATTTATTTATGAAAATCACAATTTTCAGTAGTTTCTCGTAAGAGCACGTGTTAAAAGTTGTAATTTTCAACATTTAATATTTCGATTTCTAAATGGTGAAGCCTCTTAAAACTTTGCATACACTTTTGTGTGACATCGAAGAAGCTTTATTTAATCTTTCAAATAAATCGATCGTAAAATTCTTTCGAAATTTTGTTTATTACAAAAAAAATACAAATTACCTCTGCAAATCTTGGATTTGGAGTACGTCTTGGCTAAAAAAAATGATTTATTTATAAAAATCACAAGTTTCAGTAGTTTCTCGTAAGAGCGTGTGTTAAAAGTTGCAATTTTTAACATTTAATATTTCGATTTCTAAATGCTGAAGCCCCTTAAAACTTTGCATACACTTTTGTGTGACATCGAAGAAGCTTTATTTAATTTTTCAAATAAATCGATCGTAAAATTCTTTCGAAATTTTGTTTATTACAAAAAAATGCAAATTGCCTCTGAAAATCTTGGATTTTGGATTTTGTTAATGAACTTGAGCTCGCATACAACGTCCTCGAGAGCGAAAAATTAGTCAATCAATCGCGCGCGTTTCTTTGGCTAAAATCGTAAGAATTCAAATTTCCTAAACGTTTCCTCACAAAATTGTGAATCGAATGAGGAGAAAAAAATGAAAAGTGTCGATCCGGACAGCGGGAATCTGTGTAACTGGCGCAATTGCCGATCTCGTGATCCACTTATTTCCGTAGAGTTTGTGTATAGTCTCGCGCGCGCGCGCGTGCATAAACGCCAATTTGCGAGAGAGAGAGAGAGATTCGCGAGAGAGAGATTCGCTCCATCTTCTCCATTCTCTCGAATCCCGTGCTGGTCTCTCGTCGTTTTTTGCGAGTCGATGAACAAAAATAAACACGTGCGTGCGTATATGTACACGAGAGAATAAATTAACGTCGGTTGGCAAGGGGGGGAGCGCGTCGTGTGTGTTCTAGAGTGGCACGACGAGGAGGGTGACCGAGCAATGATCCAATTTTCTCTTTTGCGCGCTTCCGTGATCGGAATACGTATTCGCGTCAAATCGTGTTTTTCTTTTTTCCTTTTTTTTTACGATCTTTACCTTCCTTCCTGGTGCGTGAGCCCTACTGGCGATTTACCGTTGCGCCTCTAACGCGATAGATACGAGACCGGACTAAATAAAATAATAACGAGTGCCACAAAGTGTGTATCGAGGTCAGTTTGCAAATTCATTCAAAAATTGATCCAATTTCCTTTTTTTTTTATTACGAGACGAAAAAGTTTCGTTGAAATTTCGCGTTTTTCGATTTTTCACGAAAATTTCGATTTTTGTGGGAGCGATTTTGATATTTCGAGTGCCACAAAGTGTGCATCAAGGTCAGTTTGCAAATTAATCCAAAAATTGATCCAATTTCCTTTTTTTTTATTACGAGACGAAAAAGTTTCGTTGAAATTTAGCGTTTTTCGATTTTTCACGAAAATTTCGATTTTTGTGGGAGCGATTTTTATATGTCGAGCGCTGGAGAGACTTCGATACGCGAAACGAAATGAAAATGAGGAAAAAACTGAGAAAACGAGCTTTTCGGACATGCGGTGGAAAAAAGTGAAGAGGAACAGTGTGCGACAGTTCGTCGACCTCCGAGTATACGATGCAGCGGAGAAGGGGCAAGTTACGGGTCTCTGTGAAGTTGGTCCCAGAGCCGTATATTTATTGGAGTGTTACGAAACTTCCTTCTGCCGCGAGTTCGAGAGTAATGGAGGGGGGAGGGGAGGGCAGAGAGAATTTCAAGACTTTTTGCATAGGAAGTACAAGGTTCAAGGGCTTTTTCCTGTGGCATCGCAAATTATGCTTCTTTTTATTCTCTCTGGCTCGAACTTGGCGATGCAGACGTTCTGGCAAAGTCTCGCGAGCTCCTTTCGAGCTTCGATCTTTGCCTCTTATTACAGAGGACGCGGAAAGTGTGCTCGTGATGGAAATAACGAGCCTCCGTGGAGAGCTCGAAACATTTTTCCATTTCCATCCATTTTTTTTCCCGCTTTCCAACGATTCTCATTATTCCATGAAAAAAAAAATTTGTTACAAATTGACTAAAGAACGACACACTCAGAATCCAAGATTTTCCGAGGCAATTTGTATTTTTTCGTAAAAAACAAAATTTCGAAAGAATTTTACGATCGATTTTTTTGAAAAATTAAATAAAGCTTCTTCGATGTTACACAAAAGTGTATGCAAAGTTTCAAGAGGCTTAAGCATTGAGAAATCGAAATATTAAATGTTAAAAATTGCAACTTTTAACCCACGCTCTTACGAGGAACTGAAAATTGTGATTTTTATAAATAAATCATTTTTTTTAGCCAAGACATACTCCAAATCCAAGATTTTCCGAGGCAATTTGTATTTTTTTGTAATAAACAAAATTTCGAAAGAATTTTACGATCGATTTTTTTGAAAAATTCAACAAAGATTCTTCGATGTCACATAAAAGTGTATGCAAAGTTTTAAGAGGCTTCACCATTAAGAAATCGAAATATAAAATATTGAAAATTGCAACTTTTAATACACTCTCTAACGAGAAACTACTGAAAATTGTGATTTTTATAAATAAATATCTCGTCCGCTACTTCTTTTCGTGTGCTGAAAATTTGAAGGAATTCTATCGATAGAAAATGTTCCATACAACGTCCTTAAATCGCCTCGAGAAAAGAAAAAAAAGGCTGAATAATAAAAATAGAAATTGATGGAGAGAGCAAAGTTGAACGAAATGAATAAAGAGTTGAGGGATGTGTGTCACGCAACGTATCGATTAAACCGACAAGTAGAGAGAGAGATCTACTGTTTAGCGATATCGCGCGCGAGAAAGGATCGAGAGACGGGATTGCTCACCGTGGTGGTCCAATTAAGGCGAGAGAATCGCGAAGCAAGTATATTGCCGGAAATTGCACAAATTCCACGTGCAGTCACGAAGAAGGCTGCAGCGATTGCTCACTCAATATTATCCAAACAAAAAAAGCATACACGCGTGTGTGTGTGTGTGTGTGGGAAAAGTTTCGTAACATCGTTATCGAAGAAAAAAGTGGATCGATCGATTTGATCGAGTAAAAGCCAAAGATTGGAGAAAAAAATGAAAAAACGAGTTGTTGGGAATTGAAAAATCGTTGAGGAGGAGAAGAAAGAAAAAAAAAGGACGAGTGAGCGTCGTTAAAATCCCGATCGAGCTCTAACGCGGTCGAGAAAGATATTTTGGGGTCAATGAGATGCACGTTTATGTATATATTACGGGCGTTAATAGGAGCCGCGCGTTTGAGCTGCGAGATGTATATATTTGGATGGAGGATGAATCGAGGATAGAATAATAAATAAATATTAGCATGTCACGAGCCGATATGACGAGCGTCAACGATAATTGTTACCGCGTGAAGAAACGACCAGCGGGAAAGAGAGAGAATCAAGTTTCTTTGCGTGTTCGAATATCGATCATAACGATCGAGCAAGAGATTTAGTTTTATACTTTGAGATGCGTTTTATAACGCAGGGAGAACTAATTGGTCATTAAAGTGTTCACGAGGGTCAAAATGGCCGAGGAGATGAGAAGAAAACGAATAATCCGGAGTGAGAATCACGTTTATGCCTTTTGGAATGGTATTTTATGCGCCGAGTGCATCGAGACACAGTTATTCATCAAGAGGAGATCATTCCGGACAAAAAACATCCCGGCGGTTTTTTTCTACGACCCACCGTTCGTGAGATATCGAAGAATTCATGAATTCATGCCCACGTGACCCGCGCCGCCACGCCCACTACGGCCCGGCGAAGCGGGCGATTGGCTGGCGCACGTTTTCTCCAGTAACTCGAGAACGCTTCCTCGGAGAGAAAAACGCTAAAGGACTTTTCTCTTTGGAAATTAAAAAGCAACAATTTCGCGAACCTTTAGAAACTTTTGCTACGGACTGTACACGAGTCTCGGTGGGTTTGCTGGCGCGGGTACGAGACCACAGTAATTTTCCTTGTACGGGAGGCAAGAAGAACCAAATACAGCAGCACAGAGTGACGGGAGTTTAGACTCTCACACACACACACACACATACGAATCGGCAAAGTATGATGAACGGGGTAAAGAGAAGAGAGGATCGGAGACTTATCTTCTCTCGTGTTTTCTCTTGGCAGAGAGTAGCAAAGTCGATCTATGGTTTCTGCAACGACGCGTCGACGTCGATGCCACTACACGTTTCCGGGGTGAACTTCTCTACTGCCCGGTTATCCATATATATATATATACATCTATATATAAGCGAGACTATCGAGTTACGAAGCTCTTCGAGACTCAAATACTCTGCGAGCCCTCTGTACACGGCTATTCGTACCGTCAAATCGATTCATCAATTTTAATCTGTCCCGGAAGTAACGAGGATCGTTGAGAGAGTTGAAAAGTAACGAGAAAAAAAAATTGCTGTCTCTTTTATTTTTTTTAATAAAAAGTCCAAATTTTTCGTAATTTTGAGGTTCGTACGTTTTTCTTCTTTTTCTCGCGTTATCGTTCGTGCAAAAATCGTCCTAGTTTTTGTTGGTTAATTGTTTCGAGAGAAATAATAATAATAATGAAGTAAATGAAGGAAGAGAATAGAAAATTAGCGAGTGTGATTGGGGAATGGGAATCGAGGGTGGATCTGCAAGATTTATCGAAAATTGTCGCATGATTTTTGATGCTGGAAAAAATTTCAAAAAAGCTTGCGAATAAAACGAAATAATGACGAAAATTTGATTTTGTGAAAATGAGTAAAAAACTGCGGCGAGGATGATTGAATGAATTCGCCGCGATGAACTAGTTGCGATAAATAATTCAAGAAAAACAAAAACAACGGCGCGATGAATGACAAAGTGAATGTAACGACGATACAAAAGCTTTTTCGTTGCACAGCAGCAGCGAGAGGCTGGGAAAGAGATAAAAATATGAGGAACGTGAAAAAGACAGAAAAAAGGGAAAAAAAAAATCATAATCGAGGAGGAAGTTGAAGGAGAGAAAGGAAAAGAGAAAAAAAAAAAACAACAACGAGTCGTTTATTACCTTTGGCGTCGTAGACTCTGGTACGGGGGTAATTCCTTCGTTGGAGCTTTCCTTTGTTCTGCTGAGCGCGAGTCGACTGGGCGAAGAGCCTGCGCCCGAGAAAAACAAAAAAAAAACAATAAAAAATTTATTCCGGAATATTAATTAACAAAAAATGAAATAATTGACTTTTCATTCGCGTGATCGAGATTTTTCTCTCCGTTGCAACAGCGGAGAAAAAAATTGAAGTAAAAAAAAAAAAAAAAATCGCTGGATCGTGGGAAAATGAAAAAAATCTCGTCCCCGCGGCGATTTGTATGAAATTCCATGCCAACGGAACATGCATCTTGCAAAAGTCGTTT